>CM042014.1:47989793-48052293 GCA_023525715.1 Cichorium intybus | reverse complement strand
TATATATATATATATATATATATATATATATATATATATATATATGTGAAGCCCAATAGTGTCTCTCCAAAAGAGCCCTTGTGGAGAGAGGGGAGACTCCAACATATATACAAACTCATAAGACCGTGTCGCACCAATGTGGGATACACTAACACTCCCCCTCAGAGACGTAGGCTCGATGAGGTTACAGGTTGCGGGACACTGGCTCTGATACCATGTAAATATATGTGAAGCCCAATAGTGTCTCTCCAAAAGAGCCCTTGTGGAGAGAGGGGAGACTCCAACATATATACAAACTCATAAGACCGTGTCGCACCAATGTGGGATACACTAACAATATATATATGGGAAGGGTTCAAATGAGAACCACTAAAAGGTTGAGAACCGTGAGAACCATTAAATGTATACATGAGATGTATATTTAGCAACACATTTAGAAAAACAATGTAAAATAAGACACCAATTAAATGGCTATCACGTATCATCATTTTCTAAAGGAATTTAGGCAGTTCATTCGGCACTCCTTCGTGGAGTTCTCGGATGCCGTGAGTTCTTTGACTGGACCGGTCAGTGACTCGATCATCTCCTCATGTTCATCTACCCTTGTCTGCACACTTGTTCCAACTTGGGATTGGGGCCTTGATTGATTCGTTTTCCTGCAATGAAACCAAATTGTTAGAATTCTAATTCGGATTTTGAAAACATAACATAGATCAACTTTCAGTAATTGGATTCCAATTGAATGGAAGTGAAATGATAGGACATAATTACAATGAAAGAATTCCAGCAAATGGTTCATCTCTGTACCTAAACATGAGCCGAATCTAATGCATTTGTCTGTTTTATTATCGTGTTCTTTATTTGGAAAACTATTTATTTCTCCATAAGCATAAATGCCATGCAGTGAATATAGTTAATTGTTCATGTTAGAATGAGAGTTATATGATATTTTTTATTTATTTTTTGTATGGTATTTTCATGAATCTTTGTTTTTAATTGATTAGTGGTGAGAGGACCGTGAAGAATCTTAAGTTGCAAAAGGCCCTCATAGTATCGGGGGAAACCACTGTCTCATATGCTTGTAAGAGAATGGCAACCCGTGGTGTTGATTATGTGTTATTGACAGATGACGATAGTTTGCTTTGTGGAATATTCACTGCCAATGTATGAAAAATTGGAATATTTGTCCCATCTTTTTACATTTCATTTTTTTGGATGAGACAAAAATTGAAATATTTGTCCCATTAACTTGAGTCTCACTAACCAATCCTAGTTTAATTCACAAGCTAAAAGCAAGTTGTTATGTCATGTCTTAAAAAAATAAGTATTTATTTTCTAATCTGGTATTTCTTACATGCTTTTCTTTTTCTATTCTCTGGCTAATTTACCGTCATTGACTTTAGGATTTAGCATTTAGAGTTCTTGCAGAAGCACGAATGCCAGACCAAACAAAATTATCAAAAGTTATGACAAGAAATCCTGTTTTTGTCTTTTCTGATTCTACAACAATCGATGCCCTTCAGAAGATGGCCCAAGGTTAATTTCCTTTTATTTATTATAAATTTTTGTTTATTTCACCCTTTTTTTCCGCCTAAGTTATACATTTTCTATCATAATAACTGTTCATTTATGTTCAACTTTCATGTGGTTTTATATATTTATCATCTTATTTACTTTGAAAACAGGATTATTTAGGCATCTCCCAGTTATTGAAAATGGCAAAGTTACTGCAGTAGTGAATAATAAAGTGTGCCTTTGTGATGTTATATATATAATGGAAAAAACTGCAGTTGTTGAAGAAGTGGAACGCCTGTAGGGAAATAATGTCACTGGTGAGTATTTAAATTATCAATGATACTATGATTAAATATTATTGACATTTCAATAAACTACTTATTGAGTACTTTTTTATTGATTACCCAAACTACATTTATAGTGCATTGTTATTATATAAGGATAATGACTTGTAAAAGTAACGTACTTCTGAAATTGTTCACATTTGGTCACTGAACTTTTTTTTGTGCTTAGTTTACCCATGAACTTTTTCAAATTGTTCACATTATACCATTATGACCGGTGATAGAAGGTTTATTCTGATTTGGAATCCTATAAGACTTGAAAAGGTAACGAACTTTTAAAATTGTTCATATTTGGTCACCGAACTTATTTTTGTGCTTGATTTACCCATGAACTTTTTAAAATTGTTCATATTATACCCTTATGACCGATGACATAAAATTTGTGCTGATTTGACATCCGGCATGGCATCATAAAGTAGGGATGAGTTCGGTCCGAAAACTGAACCGAACCAGACCGAAACCGAAATGGACCGAAATCATATTATGATTTTTTAAAAACAAAAGACCGAAATGAATATGTATATTCGGTTTCGGTTATTTCGGTTTTCGATTCGGTTCAATTTTTTATGATTAAGAGTAGTGCTAGGAATAATCATGGTCAGGGACTGGACCGAAACCAAATTGGACCGGAACTGAATTAACATTTTTTAAAAACCAAAAACCGAACCGAATATATATATTCGGTTCGGTTTCAGTTGGTTTTCGGTTCGATTCGATTTTTCCGGTCCATATGCTCATCCCTATCAAAAAGCTGAGACATAAATAAAGGTCGGTGGTCTTCAGTTGGGGTTCAGATGTCGAATCAGCACAAACTTTCTATTATTGGTCATAAGGGTATAATATGAACAATTTTAAAAAGTTCATGGGTAAATCAATCACAAAAATAAGTTTAGTGACCAAATGTGAACAATTTTAAAAGTTCGTTACCCTTCCAAGTCTTCTAGGATGCCACGTAGGATTCCAAATCAGCATAAACCTTCTATCACCGGTCATAATGGTATAATGTGAACAATTTTAAAAAGTTCATGGATAAATCAAGCACAAAAATAAGTTCAGTGACCAAATATGAACAATTTCAAAAGTTCGTTACCCTTACAAGTCATTATCTTTTATATATTAATCGTTATAATATTTTTACATGCTATGAGTCTATGATTGATGATTTTAAATCATTTTCCATCACCTTCTGCTTTTATAGACACGCAAAAGGAGAAAATATACAAGCGCTCTTTGTCAACCATCATTACCAAATATTCCAAGTATTTTTTTCTTTTACTTTTTTTCGAATATAATTTCATGGTTTTTTGTGTCACTAAATTTGGTAGCTTCATTGTGTCTTAGGGTTGCAACAGTTCTAGCATCAGATCCGGTTTCTGTTGCTGCAGAAAGGATGAGAGAATTGCGAGTTAATTTTGTTATCATTATGGATGGAAACAAAGTTGAGGGCATATTAACGTAAGATTATTGTTTGAATATGTCCTTTGATAGTTTGATTCGTTATTTATATTTTAGGGTTTGTATTTTTTAATTTAGAATTTAGTCGGTTCCATATATCTTTTGAGTTGGGATCGAGTAGCCTATGAGTTGACTCGACTCGATTACACTCTTATTGCTTGGTTGTATTTTATTAATAGTGCTTTTGGTTGGCTGCAGCTCAAAGGATCTTCTCATCCGGGTTGTGGCACAAAATCTTCTTCCTGAGTTGACATTTGTTGAAAAGGTTCTGTTACAACTGTTTAATTTTTGTGAGGACTTTAATCGTGTAGCTAAAACTTAGGAGTAGACATTTAAGTTTGTGGGCATTTACGTTTCTTTATCTTCTGGTGGTTCCTTTATCGAAAAATCGCAATTAATCAAGAAAAGCCCCCCCCCCCCCCCCCCCCCCCCCCCAACTGCTTCATGTTGTTCAATAATAATAGTAATAGTAATAGCTATAATAATAATAATAGACAGACTTTTCTTAATGCAATTGATGCCTTTGTAGGAAAAACATTGAAATTACAGTGTTGTAATAGAAAGAAATAAGAGTACGGTGATATAATACACCAGTAAATGGAAGTACATTGTTCTTTCTTATACTTAGCTCTAATTAAATAGTCACTTCTAAAATGCTCATCCAAATACCCCTAGGGTTTCTTTCAAAATTTTTCCTTTCTAATATCTAAAAAATGTTTATATTTTTATAAAAAATAATGTTCTTTCTTTAAGGTTATGACACCAAATCCAGAATGTGCAACGATGGACACAACGATCCCTGAGGCACTACGTATGATGCATTTTAGGAAATTCACACATCTTCCTGTTGTAGACAAAGGTGGGCTTTACTTTTTATAATAGTCAAAAATTAATATCAATTTGCATCAGATTTTTATATATATTTTTAGTAGATGGAAGCGTTGTAGCATGTGTGGATGACATGCAGTTGAGTCGTGCGATTATTATATTTTGATGGTAATTGTAAAGTTGTTTATATATAATCAATTTTTGATATGTTCCTGTTGGATAATTATGGGACCAGTTAATATCTAAATAATATATTGTTATCATAAATTCGATATTAATAGATAATGCTATTTAAAATTGTTGATGGACTGATTTTGAATAGTAGATAAACCTTATCTAGTGTTTATCCTATGGGTTGAGTTCCCGGTTGAATCAAACTCATCTCTATCCCTTAAATTTCTCACATTCGGTTATATCTCCATCTATATAAACACGTGATGAGTAGCAAATCAAATATACGTAAATACACAGATAAATTCGTGGGTATTATTTGCTGAGGGTTTAGAGAGAGCTTTTGAGATCAACTGGAAAACTAACCTTACACATCAGATCTGAAAAGCTCAATCGAAACAGGTATGTAATCTTCGTTTGTTTATTTCTTTTAATCAGATTCGAGATCAAGATCTAAGGTTTTAGCTTCCGCGTTTATATTTTGGTTATAGAAAATAACCAACAATTGGTATCAGAGCAGACTCGAATCTGTTATCAGAAATCTAAACATATATGGTCGTAAAATTAGTTTTTTGAATTGAACGTACCTGTAAAGTTTTGAGATCTCTGTTTTTTTTTCTTTTTTGCTGTCGACGAGAAGAAAAGAATATGCATGATTATCTTTCTTGTTATCTCTTTGGTTTTCTCCGGCTTGTTATTTCACAAGATAATGTATTTATCCACTAGTCATATTTCTTTTACTGTGATACGTGATAAGTACTAAAAGGTATTTGTTTCTGTCATTAAATTTGACTACAAAACCTATATTTAGACTAGTACATGCCTATAGGTTTCTTTTAAAGCTACATATCACTGTGAATATCTTTTCATTGTTTAATTATAATATTTTAATAAGTGCAAACATTGTGACTATCAATCCCTATACGTCCTTTTAATATTTCTTCTATAACATTTTCCTTCCGTCTTTTTTCTCTTTTATGTGGGAAGTTTTTTTTTCTTTAGTTAGTATGTTCTGATTATATAGTTATGGTTCGTAAAATATCCTAAAATGGACGTTATAGGCTTAATAGTAAATTGTTTAATGTTACCATTAAGTTTGAGAAAAATTTGCAAATCAATATCTTGCAAACGATGGACTAATCGGAACTCTCGGAAAATGGTTATGGAGAAGCTAAGCTAATTTTTTTTTAAGTTGGATGAAACCCCCCCTGAGGAAATATATCGACATTACAACTGTATTTTTTTTAATAGCATTTCTTTGTAAAATACGTTGTAAGAAAACTCATGCGATATTTCGTTAGCAATTCTTAATTTCATTTGCGGCACATGTAAGTTTTTTTTTATTGGGTTTGTCAATAATATTATCAATTATGACAAATTTATTTTCGAAGTTTTTTGTATGTTAAATAGCTTTTGATGTTTTTGACATTAATTTATATGAGTTTTCTTTAGAAAGCCACACCATTGCTTGTATTTTTATTGGAATATATATATATATATATATATATATATATATATATATATATATATATATATATATATATATATATATATATATATATATATATATCAAGTATATGCAGCGTGGATATGTATATAAAGCATTTTCGTATCTATAGGATATGATTCAAATGCTTTTATCAATTTGACATATTGAATGTTTTTGAGGTTCTTATCGTTTCCGGACTTTTGCTCACGCCCGGTCATCATCACCAAAGTTGTTTTATTCGTATTAATTCTTGTTTTGATTATGTTTTGGATAAAAACTAATTAATGCTACGTGGAATGAGATTTCGTTTATTTCATTGTGATGGAGTTTGCATTAAGAACTTATTTATGTTTTTCTTTTCTCTATTTGTTAATTTAAGATCATGTTTTGTGTTTGTAGAGATTATGAAATCCGTAATTTTTTTTGGGTTTGTTAACAAATTTCAGTTATGACATTGTTTATTTTTAAATTAATTTAATTGACATCAATATATCGCCAAAGCGATCTCTTTTGTGAAAATTAATTTACTACGAATTTAAATTTTACGGTTTATGTGTTTATTAATGCGGATATTAACCGACCCAAAGGTAGGTTAATATATTTGGTCGGATAAATACATATGTTGTGGTAAACATTTGACAATTATTCGGTTCAATGTGATTAATAAGTCGATCCAAAGATGGACTTATTGATTGACATAATTTATTGTCAATGTTTTATCACTAAAACAATATATCTGTTGCAAGTTAATATTACTGTCTAAATACTTAATATTAATGTTGTGTTGATAAATTGTGATGTTGTCATAACTTGAATTTAAATATTATGGTTTATGTGTTTATAAATGCGGATATTAACCGACCCAAAGGTAGGTTAATATTTGGTCGGATAAATACATATGTTGTGGTAAACATTTGACAATTATTCGGTTCAATGTGATTAATAAGTCGATCCAAAGATGGACTTATTGATTGACATAATTTATTGTCAATGTTTTATCACTAAAACAATATATCTGTTGCAAGTTAATATTATTGTCCAAAGACTTGATATTAATGTTGTGTTGATATCTTGTGATGTTGTCATAAATTGAATTTATTGATTATAATTTACGGATTAATGAGCATAAAGAAGGAATATGTTATTTATGTTCTCAAAATATCAAATTTGAATCCTTGCATAATATTTGCAACATGAATGCTATTTATGCGCTCCATGGGATCACCTTTAAGGCTTTAAGGAATGGAATGAGAACATTATGTTAGTTCTCTGTTGCATGCATCTTGACAATGCAATTTGGATATAGCAACGTTCTTTGAGGATGTTGAGTTTGGGGGAGAAATAAGGTTAGAAACATTGTCATTAAGGAGCAATCTATCATGATTCATGTTATGGTTTCTGATTATGTGTAGATTGTAAGTATGTACTGCTGAAGTAGTAATTCATGAACAAGGACCGACAATGTTGTTCAATCTCCCATTTATAATGAACAAACTCAACAACCTCAACTTATGAGATCCCATCTATAACACCACGAGTTTCATCATATCATTATCTCGTTTGGTTTTGAGATAAAAGCATAAGATGATTTGTGTATCAAAATTATAGTGGGAGAAATATATATTTATGGTTTTAGACGATGATATTGAGAGCACATGATCATACAATAAAATGCTATATGCTCACATATAGAAAATAAGATATTTTGGAGATCATTGGGTATTATGTTTTTTTTTTTGTTTTTTTTTTTATTTGATGCCAAGAAAGTTACCGTTCCATATCGGGTCACATTTTCCTGGTAGCAGGATGGCCTATTTCATGAAAGAGTTTTAAGCAGCCTTTGGTAACTTCTTCCACTATGGCGGCATAAGGGATAGCATGCTTTGAGGCATCATATCACGGGATATGGTTGCAGAATTTTGTCACATGGCTGCATATTATTGCTATTGAAAGACCATTAAAGTTGTATTGTGGCAATAAGTCAGCAGTGTTATATTCCAATTACAACATAAGTTTTACTAAGTCAAAAGATATTGACATCAGGTTTCTAGTTGTTAAATAAAGAGTGCAAAACGGAAAGCTTTTTTTTAATAAAGCACATTGGGACAAACTCCATGATAGCGGATCCGCTCACGAAGGGATTACCTCCCAAGGTCTTTCACGAGCATACTACTCACATGGGTGTGATAAGGATTGATGATATTTTGTTTTAGTGGGAGTTTTGCATGTTATTTTGGTGCTTTATGTTTTTGTTTCTGTACAGAATTCAGGATTTGGTTTATTCCATTATTATTTGCACTTATTTGAAGTTTGATCTCACTTCAAACTAAATAGGGACTCGTAGGAAATCTAAATTGATTTCAAAACTACGCATTTATGGTTAATCTATGTCATTTAGTCATATATGTATATGTGACCATTGATGAGTTTAGTTACGTAAATTGTAACAAAGACTGCTTTGATCCTATACTGTTGTGATTAATGGACGAGATTGTTTAAGGGTATCAATGCTATGATAACATATGTTAAAGCGCTTATATGGTTATGTATACATTTAGATATTCATGGTCCAGTGGGAGATTGTTGGATAATTATGGGACCAGTTAATATCTAAATAATATATTGTTATCATAAATTCGATATTAATAGATAATGCTATTTAAAATTGTTGATGGACTGATTTTGAATAGTAGATAAACATTATCTAGTGTTTATCCTGTGGGTTGAGTTCCCGGTTGAATCAAACTCATCTCTATCCCTTAAATCTCTCACATTCGGTTATATCTCCATCTATATAAACACGTGATGAGTAGCAAATCAAATATACGTAAATACACAGATAAATTCGTGGGTATTATTTGTTGAGGGTTTAGAGAGAGCTTTTGAGATCAACTGGAAAACTAACCCTACACATCAGATCTGAAAAGCTCAATCGAAACAGGTATGTAATCTTCGTTTGTTTATTTCTTTTAATCAGATTCGAGATCAAGATCTAAGGTTTTAGCTTCCGCGTTTATATTTTGGTTATAGAAAATAACCAACAGTTCCATCATACCTATAAGGAAGAAAAATAAATTTAATTGCAATACAGCCAATCAAATGTATGCTTTTAATTATTTCAATTGCGTAAATTATAAGAGTTTGTAGACTTGTAGTCATGGTAATAATAGCTGCTACTTTGCAATTGCATCATGAAGCTGCATCTCGGTTCGATTTATGAGATTAGTTTTGTGTAATTCAAAGAAAGCTTTCTGTATTACTCTAATCTGTAGTACTTGATGCACTAGTTAAAAAAGAAAGCATCTGGGTTCGATTTTTTTGGGAGCATTATTGGATTTGACCGTAAGATTTGTTGGTGTGGATGTGAAAATTGGAGCCATTTTTCTACTGAACAAATCCAATAAGATGAAATTACGGTATCAGGAAGTCGAATGTTAGGCTAATGTAATGGAGAGACGAAGAAGACAGTTGCAAGTTCATTTGATTGTAAAAGGAGTATAAGAGAGATTGGCAACGTTGATTTTAATTAACGTATGAAATATTAATATTAATTAACATTGATTTTAATCAGAGTCTATTTTAATTAACGTACTAATCGGTGTCGACTTTAACATAAATCACAATTTATATTAACATTATAAATTCTTACAGAACCAAGAGATGTCAAAATATTATATACATACAGAAAAACCATAAATGAAAACCAAAATAAAACCGTTCACCATAACTTATTAAATAATCCTTCAGTTATTTAATCATTTGATATGTTAGCCTAATTAGATTATTAGGTTTCTTTTAGTTGGGCTTTGTGTTTGGCCCATTTAGCTAGGTTTAAATTATTTTGCTCTATATATATTTTGTCTTTCTCTTTAATTGTACTTGTACTTTTCATTGATAAGAATATGAAATCCTAACTGTTTTTTGTCCTTTGGTTATTAGTTTATATGGTATCAGAGCTATTCGATCATTGTTCATGATTGGGGGCGAGTTACATAGATCGTTGGGGGTATGGGGTAGCACGCCCTGTTTTCGAAAATTTTGGCTATTCTTGGTATGATTTTCTTGCTCGTTTCTGTGTTTAGTTTGTCTTGATTTGTTCGATTTAGTTGTTTTCGAGGGTTTCGATTGTTCATGTTTTCAGATTGTTTGGTTTGTATTTGCTGTTATTTCGTTTCTTTGTTGTTTCGTATCTAGTAGTGGAAATATGGCCCCAAGAGATTACTATCTTCAGTCTATTAGCACTCAACTCGATGGCAGGAACTATGCTTATTGGAGTTATGTTATGAAAAAAAATTTGCGTGGGAATAATATGTGGGGGATTATAACAGGAACGAAAGGGAAACCTAGGGCAGGGGTTGAAGGTTATGCAGCCCAGTTAGATTCGTGGGAGACTCGTAACTCCAAGATTATTACTTGGAGTAATAATTTTGTTATCCAGTCTATTGGTACTCAGTTGGCAAAGTATGACACTACGAAGGAAGTTTGGGATCACTTTGATAGGTTGTATACTCAGTCTAATTTTGCAAAGCAATACCAGTTAGAGTTTGATATTCGACCCCTCCAACATAATAGTCTCAGCATTCAGGAATTCTATGCATCTATGTATGATTTGTGGGATCAGTTAGCACTTACAGAACTTGCAAATTTGAAGGCCTTCAAGCCTTATATTGATAGAAGGGAAGAGCATCGCTTGGTTCAGTTCTTGATGGCCTTGCGTTTGAATTTTGAAGGCTTGTGTGGTTCCATCTTGCATCGCACACCTCTTCCCACTGTTGATTCAGTTGTTTATGAGTTGATTGCTGAAGAGATTCGTATCAAATCTCAAGCTGACAAAGGCCCCAAGACAGCAGCCAAACTTGCTGTCTTTTTTGTTCCTCAAAGACCTCACACTTCAAACGAAAATCGCCCCAGAGTAGCATTTGATGAGTGTGCCTTTGTAAGAAGAAAAACCAATGGAAGTCTCATTGTCCTTTGCTATTAAACAAGGGAAATCAGCAGCAACAACAACAACAAACCAGACCACCTACACATTTTCAGCCTCCACCGCAGAACCGGTCTTCACGTCCCTCGTTTCCTCCTTTTCGGCCACCACAGTACGTTGCTGCTACTGTTGAACCTTCAGTAGAGACTGCAGCGAATTTTACACCACCTTCAGCCTTGGATCCTCATATTGTTGAGCAGTTTAGACAGTTTATTGTTGCTAATCTGATTGCCTTGTCATCATCCATGTCTCCCTTAGGTATGTCTTCATCTAATACTTCAGGTATTCCTTCATCCTTGTAGATATTGGATTCTGGTGCATCTCATCATATGTCACTGCATCTGTCATCCTTTTCTTCGTCATCACCCGCTCACATATTTTTGTCATGTATGCATGTACTACAGTTATGTCAGTAGAGGGTGTTGGCTCTATTGTCACTCCATATATATCTTTGACAGACGTCTATTATATTCCCACCCTTTCTTTGAATCTTACTTCAATCAATCAGTAGTGCGAGTCTAGTTATTGGGTCTTCTTTTCTAATTCGCTCTGTTGTGTACAGGACATTCAGTCTCGGAGGGTGATTGGGATAGGTCGTAGACTTGGGAAGCTTTATGTCTTGGAGCAGCTACATGTTGCTGATGTTGCTGCCTCTAGTGTTGATTTGTCATCTTTTCGTTTAAGTCATTCCTCATCTATTTTAATCTTTGGCACTCTCGTTTGGGACATGTGTCAGCGTCTCGTTTGCAGCTTTTAGTTTCTACTGGTGTGTTAGGTCCTTTGAAATGTGATGATATTTCTGATTGTTGTGGTTGTAAACTCGGAAAATTTTCTGCTTTATGACAATCCTAGGTCGTTATGCGGTCAAAAGTAAGAAAATAAACATCACCGACTAACTAGTATAGCAGTAGCAATGGTCGATCCGCAGGAGTTTGGTGGTCAAGATAGAACGACAGATAACCAACTGTAGTGTCACGCTACAGCCAGCAGGTTTCTTTCTACTTTCCCGAAAAACCAAGAAAAACACAATACCGAAACAATTGCCAAAATCCAAATCAAGCATGAACTAAACTAAACTAAACCAAGCTATAAACTAAGATTACTTACTGATTCCAGAAGTAAATTCCAGAAAAATCAGAAGCAATGACAATCCCAAAATATCCAAACAAGCATTCAACAGAAACAATATCGAAAAAGTACAAAATAACAACAAACTGAATGATTACTTTATAATTCAAACCAAACATCAAACTAATATCCAAACCACACAATCGAATATCAGATCTAACTACTGACTAATACTACTGAAATCAGAAACTACAAATCTAAACGAACATCGAGTAATCGACGGAAATCCCAATTGCGGAATACCTCGATACCGAGTTGATAAAATAAGAGAAAGACTAAATAACTAACCAAAATGCTGATTCCCACTGAAAAACTGACGAAATTCTGCCTTCGGATCCCTCCTTCGCGTCCCGGGATACTCTAAAAGTCGGACGGGACTCCGGTATTTATAGTTGTGCGAAATTAGGGTTTCCGCGTCGCGGCAAAGGTCTTCCCGCGTCGCGCATGTCGTCCCGAGCCCGAAATTTCGGAGTTTAAAATTCAAAAACGGAGATTTTATCTTTTTTGGACATTAGCGTCGCTAATGTATAAATTAGCGTCGCTAATGTCAGCTTCCAGAACTTTCCTCGCGCGTCTGAACTTGAAAACGGAGATTTCCCACCTTTTGGCAAATTAGCGTCGCTAATATTATATGTTAGCGTCGCAAATATTTCCTGCACATCTTCATTTGTCTGTTTTGCTCCGTAACTTCTCCAGAATTGCACTAAAACCCCTGCATTTACACTAAAAACATTTCCAAGCACTTTGGCACAAAAGTAAGTGATATTAGCCAATTAATAAAGATGAATTAACTAAAACACCGCTAAACAATGTCTAAAATACTTGATATTACTAGGCGTTGTCAAACACTCACACTTGTGTATTGCTTGTCCCCAAGCAAGAGAGTTTTTTAACAGATTTTAACTAAGACTCAAACATTTTTGAACGTGTTCAATTTCAAAGCTTATTGTTCCCAGAGTTAGATTGAAAATAGTTTTTGCAAACACAACCAGAATATCCTTTGGAATTGATGACTTTCTAAAAAAACCCTTGATTACAAATTTTCTGTCCACAACAAAGTGTACGTACTCATTCAGATTCTAAAGGTCATTAAAGAACTATCCATGACTTTCGATGTTGTCTGTGTAACGAGCTTTCAGAACTACCATCCCAAACCAGGTGATATTAGGTGGCAAGGTGCATAAGTGCCTCTTTGAGGCCACCCATTTTAGACCTACCGGCTCGAACAACAAAGGCCATTGATTGACAGTTCCTTCCTAAATTCCAATCCTAAAATATCCCAATATTCTAACTCCTAAAACTCAACTTATTTGACTAAACTCATAGCATGATAACAACTAAACAGTATTTATTGAAAAATACCAATGCTATAGCATTCAAAACTCTTCGTTTCAAAATTACAATCTATTAAATATTTTGAAAAATTGCTAAAAAATTTTGAAAATTGATCATTTCCCGCAAAAATTTCAAAAATGACTCTTTCGACTGTCCACACCCCACACTTAAAACCGTACAACGTCCCCGTTGTACAAAAATTAGTTCAGAATAAGGGAGAAAGAGTTACCCCTTTAGGAACGGTAGAACTGCTTGATTGTCGGGATCAATTGTAACAGGGTTGATTGTTCGCGTCATTCTTGATGAAATCTGGGAGTCGGGGCGCAGCAGTAAACACGCCAACATAATACAAGTGCAGTGGTACAGTGACCCCACACTTGCATTATGCAACTCCCTCGGTTGGTGCAGCAGTCACAGTTTGGCAAGTAATAACAATCTACTAACAAAAATATCAACTCATGCAACGATGTTAAGTTTAATTACAGACATAAAAGTTAAATACAAAAAGCTAAACTAAAAATAAAAAAAGAAAAATAAAATAAAAAGGTACAAGAATATCACTCAGAATCATGATGCATCCCAGATGGTCCTGCTCCGTCGCTTCCACCCGTCGACGGTGGTATCCCAAAATGTGCAAAAAGTGTGTGCTGGCCCGTAATCACTAGTCGTATGTCGGTCTCCATCCTCGTGAGCCTCGCGTCCAATCCATCCTCCCTGCCCGCAGGCTCCTGGTCTCGTTGATTCTGTGGTGTCTCTCTCCTCCGTCGTCCTCGTGAAGCGGGAACCTCCGGCTGTACAACTGGTATCTCAGCTCCCTCTGTCTTGGCGTCCATGTCTACATCCTGAGCCTGTGCTGGCTGAGGCTCACTAACCAAAATGTAGCCCCCCGCCGACCGTGTGATAACGCCCATCGCCCGTAGATATGAGGCCCCCATCGGCCTCGGATGGAACGGAGTCAACACTCTCGTAACCTCTGGCGGCAACAAGTGGTAGGACTCGGCTATGTGGGTGACGTAGTGCCCACCGACCAAAGGACTGGCCGATCTGGGATCCGCGGACTCAATCAAGAACTCAGCTAACAGGTGAGGGAGATGGAAGAACCTTTCAGCATGGAGAAGCGCCCATAGAAATGGTAGGTCCTTCTTCGGCACCTTGTCACCACCCTGACGCTGTCGAAGGGTGCAAGTGACAATCCTATGTAACAGAAGGTGGATCGGCGATCGTATGGTACTGGCAATGGCGGCTGTGCTGAATGCAATGTCGCTGACCTCAGCCCAGATGGCTGCCTCTGTCATACCCTCGTCTGGGCGGATGGTGCATGCTGCTAAGAACGACAGGAATTGTGGATCGACTGTCTCCTCCTCGGTGTAAATGCCTTCTCGTCGTGCAAGCTCTACCACAATGCACTCCCTCCATATACCTCCCAATCGGAATCGGACTGTCTGCTGAGACAAATCATCACTGCGTACTCCCCAATCACATGTACCCAAGAACTCCAGAATAATCTCCCGGTAGCATGTCTCGTTTGCCGCGATGAGACGATCCCAACCACGGCATGTAAAACTGCGCGCTCCATCAGCACTGGTCCAGGTGCGGACCAGGTACTGCTCCAGACGGGCCGTGATGCCTGAAGCTGCGGCGAGTGTCTTGTCCAATGACGGTGTGACCTCAATCTCCCGGCCAGCTAGAACTGGTAGTCGTCTCATAGCCTCATTGGTCCTCGGTGATCCCTCTATGAACTCTACAAACCGGTGCAGTGGTAGATCACTGACTGCAACAACATGTCTCATACGTTGTGCCATCTGCAAAGATTAATCAATAAACAAACCGAGTGTATATGTGAGAAATAAGTTGCAAAATTGGACCCTGACATCAATAGCGACACTAATCAAAAGATCAGTTCCGCTACTGACGAACACAGCCCCAGATTTTTCGATTTTTCAAATTGATCGCACCAATATGTTCCTAAACTAAAGACTAACAAAAGCCCTAACTTTAATTTCAAAAAAACAAGCTAAAATTTCCCTAATTTCTCATTTGGGACAAAAACCCCTAATTATGAACCCTAGATTTCTTGATTTTCGAATCCGACCTGTTTTTATCAAATTGAACACACCAATAGCATCCTAAACTAATGATTAACAAAATCCCTCTGTCAATTTTCAGAAAAACAAGCCACAAGTCCACCAAATCGGGTAAAAACCCGAAGAACCCTAAATTCGAGCCCTAATTCACAAATTTATGAATTTTGCATGTTTTTGTCAAATTGAATGTACCAATGTGTAGCTACAGGTGCGACTAACAAACCCTAGGTGCTAGATTTTCGAAAAACAAACAAGAAATCATTGAATCGGGCTCGAAAGCTCCGGTTTCTCGAAAACCCGAAAATGGCTCAAAAGCCCCAAATCCGACTCAGATTCGCAACAAGGACAGTAGGAGGGGGTTTAGATACATACCTTAGTTGTTTAATTGAAGTTAGATCGGAGGAATTGCTCCAAATCAACAAAATCCTGTCGGTTGGTGCGTGTTCGGCTCGGCAGTCGTGAAAGAGGGAGTGTGGGGTATTTGAGATTAGCGGCGATAACATCTTAAATGGCTGACCACACGTTGACCAGAGGTTAGCGTCGCTAATCTCAAAAGTTAGCGGCACTAACTTTATTTTTTCCAATTTTTTCGAATTTTTCACATATTTTTTAAAACTCGTTCGACCACCCCACACTTGGACTATACCGTGTTATTTTGAAAAAAAAATTCCGAGTGATATTTTGACAAAATAAAAACTAAAAGTTAAAAACAAAAATGAAAAAAAACTTATCGAAATGCCGGGTTGCCTCCCGAAAGCGCTTCTTTGTTCGGTCTTTTAGCTAGACCGTCTTTCCTGCGGCTACGGTGGATCGTACGCCATTTGACTCTGCTGATTTCCAGTCACCACCATCCCTTCGTTGATTCCATACTCCAATTTTCCCGGGTCAAATGGCTTGCCGATTCTGCTGTTGCTGCCCGGTTGCCGTCTTCTGGTTATTTTGCGCGAATGCTTAGAAGTTGCTTTAAACCTCCAAGCTCGGTCTTTCCTTCGGTTTCTCTTCAAAATTACCGGCTTGCCGTGGAGCGCGCCCAGTGCCGCTCCCAGTAGTTGTTTTGCGAAACATTTGTTTGCATCTTGCGGGTCGTCTGCAGTTTGCAGTTTAGGTCTGCAGTACCAATAAAGATTTTCCAATCGAATGAGATCGGAAGGCATAATATGAGTATGCTCCCGAATGTCCTCATCGATGGTATTGATCACATCTAATTTTCCATTCACGAATGGATCATGAGTGCCAAAGAAATCATGTTTATTGTTTTCAAATACCACATCGTCATCATCATCTTGGTCATCGTCCAACAAGTGGATTGGTACCAAAAGTGAGCGACTAGTTTTATCTTGTGATGGTATAGATTATTGTCTCGATTCGTCCACTGCTGCTACTGATAATGGAAAAGGTTATGAAGTTTACTTCTTTGCCTTCTTGAAGGTGGTTGGGCATTAACCAACACAACAGTGAAACCCGATCCAGCTTTCGCTCCCTCCGCTTCCTTAGGGCCCTCACTTCCTCACTCAACTCACTCAGACGCTCGCCTCACGTCACTTCGCTCGCCTTGGGAGGAAGGCTACTGATTCACTCATCAGCAGATCTTAAATTTCAAAAGCGTCAACAATTTCAGGAGTTGTTGGGTGGGGGTTAGTATTGTCAATTACAGCCCCCTCCTCAATGTCATTTTCGACCAAATTGTCTGGTGATGGTATAGATTCATTCATCACTAGATTAACATTATCAACATTCTCAAAAATATCAAAAGTTCTTGAGTCGGGGGTAATATTGTCATCTACCACCTCCTCCTCAGCAACCATTTCGACCATTTCAGTGGTCTCCTGATTTTCCCAAGGTGTATGCCCTCCCATCACATGTTTAGGTGATGCAGGTTCACACACCGTATTATTGGTATTAAAATCACTCGCCTCCGTTTCTGGCGAGTTTGGCGGAAATCCCAAATTTTGGTTGTTCACAGAACACGACTCAGCACAATTATCTTGTCGGTTGTTGTTGTATTGAGGGTTATAGTTACCATTGTAATTCTGCCCTCCCTGATTATTCGGCATATATGGTCGTCCGTTGTTGTTGTTGTTGTGGTACTGCACTTGACCATACGCTTAACTAACCTCTTATGGTCTTTGTTCTTGTTGACCGTGCTGCTGTTGATTTTGTGGTCCTTGCTGCACGGTGGCCAATACTGTATCAAGCTTCCTGCTAAGGGCACCGATCTCATTCTTCACCTCCTTCTTCCAGTCGTTATCGATATCTACTGTTGCCGCTGATGAGGTGTTGTTTGTCTTCCTTGTTGAATGATTGAACTTGGATCCATTGCTGAGTTGCTCCAAGAACCTCCATGTCGTCTCACTATCTTGCAGCATAATTGTCCCTCCAAATGATGCATTAATCATGGCCTGGCTCATACTGTCGACACCGTTGTAGAATATCGTGACCAACTGCCATCGTGGAAACTCGTGGTGTGGACATGAGCGCAACAACTCATTCAATCTCTCGAAAGCATCATGGAATGCTTCCCCTGGCTTTTGCTGGAACTCCTATATATCTCTTCTTACTTCCATCGTCTTGCTTGCAGGGTAGAACTCCTACAAGAACCATGTCCTCAACTGCTTCCAAGTAGTGATACTATTGGCTGGCAGCGACATGAACCAATACTGCGCCTTGTCCTTGAATGTGAACGAAAACAACTTAAGCCTAACGATATTCCTATCAGCATTTCTAGGTATGTTCACGTTAGCTATAGCTAAGAACTCGTGAAGATGATTATAAGGATTATCATGCTTATGACCCCTAAATTTAGGCAACACACCTAACAACTCTGGCCCAATCTCTACCTGACAATCTAGATTTTCAGGAAAAAATATAGACAATGCCTCATCATACTCCCACGGTTGGAAGTGTGATGCAACCGACTGCCCAATCGGTTGTGCAAAGTAAAACGGAGGAACGAAATTACCATTATTGTAGAGCTGATACCGTTGTCCTCGCCACTGATTGCTATGTTGTTGTTGTCGTGGAGGTCCTCGACCTTAGTTCCACTGGTTGTTATTGTAATAAACTGGGCCAGCATAAAACGTGTATTGACATGGGTACATGTAATCATCCATTGTGAGGACGTACACATACAAAAAATTAAAAACTAAAAATCAAACATCAAAACTCAGAAACAAACCTAATGATCGTCTATCCTAAGCGTACAACTCCTCAGCAACGGCGCCAAAATTTGACACGCCTAGGTCGTTATGCAGTCAAAAATAAGAAAATAAACCTCACCGACTAACTAGTATAGCAGTAGCAAGGGTCGATTCGCAGGAGTTTGGTGGTCAAGATAGAACGACAGATAACCAACTATAGTGTCACGCTACAGCCAGCATGTTTCTTTCTACTTCCCCGAAAAACCAAGAAAAACACAATACCGAAACAATTGCCAAAATCCAAATCAAGCATGAACTAAACTAAACTAAACCAAGCTATAAACTAAGATTACTTACTGATTTCAGAAGTAAATTCCAGAAAAATCAGAAGCAATGACAATCCCAAAACATCTAAACAAGCATTTAATAGAAACAATACTGAAAAAGTGCAAAATAACATCAAACTGAATGATTAATTTATAATTCAAGCCAAACAACAAACTAATATCCACACCACACAATCACATATCAGATCTAACTACTGAATAATACTACTGAAATCAGAAACTAAAAATCTAAAAGAACATCGAGTAATCGACGGAAATCATGATTGTGGAATACCTCGATACCGAGTTGATAAAATAAGAGAAAAACTAAATAACTAACCAAAATGCTGATTCCCACTGAAAAAATGACGAAATTTTGCCTTTGGGTCCCTCCTTCGCGTCCCGAGATGCTCTAAAAGTCGGACAGGACTCCAGTATTTATAGTTGTGCGAAATTAGGGTTTCCGCGTCGCGGCAAAGGTCTTCCCGCGTCGCGCGTGTCGTTTCGAGCCCGAAATTTTGGAGTTTAAAATTCAAAAACGGAGATTTTATCTTTTTTGGACACTAGCGTCGCTAATGTATATATAAATTAGCGTCGCTAATGTTAGCTTCCAGAACTTTCCTCGCGCGTTTGAGGCAACGATACCCAATAGTCTCTCTCTCTCTCTCTCTCTCTCTCTCTCTCTCTCTCTCTCTCTCTCTCTCTCTCTCTCGTAGCACAAGCTGGAAACGTTGCCAGAGGCAACGATACCCAATAGTCTTAAGCATTTCGCTTTACCTATACATAATAATAATTACAAAACAAAAAACAATTATAAACTAACTGCAAAATAATATATATATATATATATATATATATATATATATATATATATATATATATATATATATATATATATATATATATATATATATATATATATATATATATATATATATATACACGCCAAGGTCGTTATGCGGTCAAAAATAGAAATTTAAACCTTACATGCACATTAGTATAGTAGCAGCAAAGGTCGATCCGTGGGAGTCAAATGGTAAAACTATATTGTCAGAATAAACCAAACTACACTAGCACGCTATAGTTGGCGGTGTTCCTTACACTTCCCGAAAAACCTAAAATGAAATACCGAAAACTAAAACTAGCATTAACTAAACTAAACAATTCCAAACTTCAAACCAAACTTACTTTCTGATTCTACAAGTATATTCCAGAGAAATCAGAAGCATTTAACAATCCAAAACCATCCAATAAGCAAACAAACATAAACCAATACCGAAAACACAAAATAACTTCAAACCGAATGATTATATTAAACGAGAACCAAATCCAGAAGCCACAAGGTTCTGACTTCGAAAATATCCCAAACCAAACTCGTCCAACAGATTCTACAATCCAGAATCGATGGAATCAAGCAATAACTAAAACTATAAAACACTAAAATAAATGAAAAACAAGAAAATACCAACTTATGACTACTGGAATCTGAAATCACGAGTCGAAGAAGCCTAGGTTCAACCTTTGGGTCTGTTCTTCGCTCCTGAAACTCGACCTAGAAGCCTCTATTTATAGTTGCAAAATCAAGCAATCCGCGGCGCGTAAGGGCAAAATCCGCGTCGCGCCCTTATCCATATCCCCGTTTCTCGCACTTTGAATTTCAAATCATCGTCTGATCTTTGACTTTCCGCGACGCGCGTGCTCCTCTGTTCGCGGCGCGCGTGTCTTTTCGACTGAAAGTGGTCTTTATCCAAAACTTCTTCATTTTGTACGTCTTTAGCCCCTGTTTGTATCTTTTTTCACACACAAGCACTAGACACAAAAACTGAGTAATACCACAGTTTATACGATGTAATTTCACTCACAATAGGGCTCAACGATGACTAAAATACTTAATATTACTAGGTGTCGTCAAATACCCCACACTTGTGCCTTTCTTGTCACTAAGCAAGAGAGTTTTTAACAAATTATAACTAAGACTCAAACATTTTTGAATGCTTTCAGTTTCAAAGTTTATTGTATCCAGAAGTTAGATTGAAAATGACTTTTAAAAGAAAACATGACCAGAATACCCTCACGGCTTTCTAAAGAACCCCACCTTTGATTACAAATTTTCAGTATGCAAAATGCAACTTACTTATTCATATTCTAAAGGCCGTTAAGGAATTATCCATGACTTTCGATGTTGTCCGTGTAACGAGCTTTCGAAAATACTATCCCAGACCAGACGATCTTAGGTAGTAAGGTGCATAAATTCCCTTTCAATGCCACCCTTTTCGGACCTACCGGCTCGAACAACAAAGGCCATATTTCCCTCCTAAATTCCAATCCTAAGATATTCCAAATCTAAAATTTTCTAACTTCTAAAAACTCAACTTATTTTAACTCAATAATAGCATGATAACAACTAAACAGTATTTCTTGAAAAATACCAATGCTATAACACTCAAAAGTTATTTGTTTTAAAATTACAATCTCTTAAAAATTTTGAAAAATTGCTAAAAATTTTGAAAATTACTTGTTTTTGCAAAAATTTCAAAAATTATTCTTTTGACCGTCCCACACCCCACACTTAAAACCGTACAACGTCCCCGTTGTACATAAAAATATTTCAGATCAAGGGAGAAAGAGTTACCCCTTTAGACGGTAGACTGCTTGTTGGAACCAATTGTCACACGATAAAATTCGTTCATCATGATTCAAATTCCCGGAGTTGTGGCGCAACAGTGAACACGCCGGTAAAGACAAGTGTAGGGGTACAATGACCCCACACTTGCGTGAGACAACCCCTCAGTAGATTACGTTGGTACTTGCACAAACAAACACTCACAAAACAAATTAAACGCAAAAAGCAAACAAGAAAGATAGTAATAATAAACATAGGTTATGTACAATGTTTTCAAAAGATAAAAGAAAAATACAATCAATCATGCTGCGTCCCGAATGGACCAGCCTCATCATCGTGAGCGCGAGTGGGGAAGGGTCGTGGATGTTGTCCAGGGTGAGGAGCTCGAGTAATGCCTCGCCAATCCATGCCTGCTGCTCCTCCAAAAATGCCATCCTCTCAGAAAGATCCTGCAAGGCAGCCCGCACGTCTATAGGCTGCGGTGGTGGCTGTGTTTGTGTCTGTGGTGGTGGCTGAACTGGCGCCTCCACTCTCCTGCGCTGGGCGGGTCGGTGCAAGGGCTGCTCCTCCTCCTCATCCTCCTCATGTGCCTGTGGGCCGGCTACCTCGATCGTCGGCATCACCTGGTATAGACCCCGCCACGGTTGATGGATGATCCCCATGTTCTCAAAATATCGCCCCTCCGCGCGAGCGGGCAGTGTCGGGGCCAGGACGACAAGAACCTCGGCCGTGAGAATGTCGTAAGATCAGGCCAGGCAGGTAATGCAATGCCCACCAGCTATCAGACTCTTGGCGATCGAGTCCGCCGCACGAGATGTCAAGGAAACCGCCAGTGCAAACGGCAGGTTGAGGAACCTGCTGGGGTCAGAGAGGACCCACATGTAGTATACATCATCTCACGACACCTTCTCGCATCCCCTCCTCTGCATGATAGAGGTGGATACGATTCGGTGCATCAGTCGGTGAAGCGGGGCGCGGAGCTGGCTCTCCTTGGCCGCCCCAGCATCGAACATCTCGTTGTACATCTGATATCGTGCGAAGTTCGTACATATTTTATACGATATCAGGGTATTTTTATAAATAAATTAAGCTAAAAAGGACTAAAATACTCACTTTACTTGGAAAATATCAATTATGCAAGTTTTTAAGCAAAAATGAGCAAAATGGGCGAAAAAGGACCAAAGTTGGAACAAGCAGGGACCAAAAGTGACAAGTTGCTGAAAATGACAAATTAGCGCCGCTAATATAAGGGATTAGCGACGCTAATCCACGCTGTTGAGAAAAATCTGGCCAGCGAGATTTCTGCTTTGACTGACGACCTAGTTTTGGGGAATTCAAATATTAGCGACGCTAATCCCCAAAATTAGCGACGCTAATGTATCAGAACCCTATAAATAGCAGTTGTCTTTCGCCAGAAAGAGAGTTCAATTCCTGCGTTTTAGCCACGACCCCGAGACACTTCCAAGCAGTTTTTAGAAGGTTTTTGAAGCCCGAATCACGACTCTCGAGATTCGGTTACGTATCTTTATCATTTGTAAGACGTTTTCGATTATAATTTTGTATTTTTGATTCATTTCTAGCCATGTCTGGCTAGAAACCGCACTCTAGTCCTGAGTTTGGATATGTTTGGTGTGTAATTTGAAACATTCGGTTCGATGAATGCTTTTGAATAATTCCAATGATCATTTTCTTGTTTCAATCTGAGTTTTGAATTTGATTTACTTTTGACTGGCCATCTTAATTGGATCTTTTTCAAACATTGTTAATCCACTGTGTGAGGCACCTAATCACCGAGCACAGTTGATCTTTGGTAACAAAAACAAGCGCCCAATTCCTTGTTTAGAATTTGGTCATATGTTTACACACTTCCCAGCGGACGCGAAGAATTGGACATTGATTGGTACTAGCACACCTTATGCGGTTTCTGCATTCAGCCTATAAGCGGACCTTAGGTCGGGTAAAATGAAACTAGGTTTAGGTAATAAGCGGACCTTTATCTAAACATTTTAGCAAGTTATTTTCATAAAGATTATATTTTATGAATTTCAAAAGCCAACTTGGAATTGTATTTTTAAGCACGTCGACCGGATTCATTTTATTACGCTGAACATTGAAGACTCGGGACTAGGCCTTTATTTATTTTTTTTCTTAAAAGTTTATTACTTGTATGCTTTATTTCTTTATTATTATTTTCACAACAAAAACCCCCCCATTACATCATACCTAGTATTTTATACTAAGTAGGCATAAATTTTATATCTCGTGTCCTTGTGGTTCGACCCTGCTTGCCCTATACTCTAATCCAGTGCAGAATAGCAGTGATTGGTCGAATTGATTTCCGATCTTATTTGTTAGGGATTGACACCCTTAACAACATCGCTGCCCAAATAACTGCGTCTGCCTCCCTCTGGTACTCCTTGCTTCCTTTTCATTCTTGCAGCTTTCTTTTTCTTCTTGATGCCGGCTACAGTTGACTGTTCCTCTTTTTGGACTTCCTTGTCTTTGTTCTTCGTTCCCGCCAAATCTTCCATCGTGGCCTTTCTCCATACATTTTCGGGCATGCAATCGTCCACTGCATTGACATGTTCTTTTCCAGCTCTTTGAGTATGATTTGGGTTCACTTCCGTGTTACTCGGAAGCTTGCCACTATCTTTTCGTCTTTGGTCTTCAGTCATTTGTGCGATTTGTCTCTCCATATTACCAATGGCCTTAACATAGGCATGTGTTTGTTGTTGACTTGTGTTCACGATTTCATACATCTTTGCTATCATTCCTGCTGGAGTTTCTGGATTAGTATGATTGTTGTTAGTAGTAGTTGACCCACTGTTGTTGCTACTACTGGGACCATGGTTGTTGGCAACTTGGAACTGTCTTTATTGGTTGGAAGGTGTCCCTTGATAGTTGTTTTGACGGTTGTTGTAAGGCTGATTGTTATTATAATCTGATTTCCTTGATTGTAAGGTCGGTATGGTCATCCATTATTGTTATTGTATTGACCTTGACCATAAATCTGGTTGACCTCCTGGGTCCTCTTCCCTTGTTGATTACCTTGTTGAAGATTTTGTGGTCCCTGCTGAAGAGTTGCCATTAGCCTATCAAACTTCCTATTCAATTCTTCTATCTCCTTTTTGACCTCCTTTTTCCAATCATTATCGGTTCCAACTGCTGCTGCAGTGCTAACTGGCTTTCTTGTAGACTAATTTGCTTTGGAGCCATTACTCAATTGCTCCAAAAATCTCCAGGCGTCGTCTTGATCTTGCATCATGATCATCCCACTAGATGAAGCGTTGACCATGGCTTGATTTGTCGTATCTACCCCATCATAGAAGAACTTCACAAGTTGCCACTGTGGAATGTCGTGGTGCGGACAGGATCTCATCAGCTCCTTCAATCTTTCAAAAGAGGTGATGTTTGCTCACCTCGAAGCATACGCATGCACAAGTGCAAACGACTGTCAAAACCAAAAACCAAATTACTAAATCAACCAAATAACCAAAAACTAAAATAAAAATCAGAAAACAAACCACTGACACTCTAATTTAAGCGCACAACTCCCCGGCAACGACGCCAAAATTTGACACGCCTAGGTCGTTATACGGTCAAAAATAGAAATTTAAACCTTACACGCACACTAGTATAGTAGCAGCAAGGGTCGATCCGTGAGAGTCAAGTGGTTAACCTATATTGTCAAAATAACCCAAACTATAGTGTCACTGTAACATCCCAAAATTTTAAGGTAAATTTAAAAAAAATTTAAACGAAAACTTCAATACAAGAAAAGCCACTTAATTAATTTTCATAAAATTCCATAACTTATAAGTTTAATGAAAACACCCCAGGATTAACAGAAGTTAACGAAATCTCAATATAGCGGAATATTAATTCAAAAACAGTCCTCCAATGAAGCAGCACAGTGTATACACGTCACGCCTTGCCATCCATGGTACCTGATGTACCTGAAACAATAGTTTATATAAGGAAAGGGTAAGCACGAAGCTTAGTGAGTTCCTCAAAATACCATACGATCCATCACATAACATACAACACATCATAACCATTCATATGTCTGTGAGACTCGCGGGCTATCCCTGTTCCGCTGAAGACTCACGGGCAATTCCCGTTCTTGTCTTATCGCTCGCAGGCTTCTCCCGTTCCGTCTAATGACTCGCAGGCTATTCCCGTTCCGCCTATTGGCTCGCGGGCTATCCCGTTCCGTCTAATGACTCGCAGGCTATTCCCGTTCCGCCTATTGGCTCGCGGGCTATCCCGTTCCGTCCACAAACAATCATTATCATAGCAATAATTCATACAATTATCATAACAGGTAAGATCACCTTAGTCTAACATATCTTCCTTCCTACGCATGCAATATCACCTATAGTATAGTGAGAAGACTCGCCTGATTATAGTTGACTATATCGTTTATCTTTCTCGGCTTTGTATTTCCTTCAACTTTAACTGTTAACATAATAAGAAATCTATCATTTCTTAATCCTTAACTATATTATAGTCGCATCATTAAACCCTTCAATAATTCCAATATGATACTCCATGATTTATCAAGTAAAGAACGGCCAGGTAGAAGATTAGATGGGGTGGCAGGATCCTTTCAGCATTTTAGCCTTTCGGAAAATCCAACAACCAGATCCCAAGTAATCGGCCTAGTCACCGTCCTCGTAAGTAAATCAATCGGTATTATATTCGGAAATTACGAATTGTTATAATAACGACATTTTAAGGTTTTTGTTTACTATTGTTAGAAATTAGTATAATATAACATATGTTATACTTATTAAATATTCTACTTCTTAACACAAAAACTATTTTACAATACCTAATTAAGCTATAGAAAAGTTTGTAGTTACCTTATGACCAGTCGTCGGAACCTATAACTTCTTCGCTAGGCTTTTGAGCTTCCTTCCGCTCACTTCTTACACTCTAGTGCTTAGAAACCTCTATATATTGGATTGAGATTTGTTGGTGTGGTTTATGAGATGTTTTGGGGGGGTATTTATACTTGAATTCTTGAATAAAAAATGGCATGACACTTTTGACAAAAGATTTTAATAATATAATTTTGTTGAAATTAAAGGCCTTCTAGAATCAGTCTGTTCAAGACTGGTTTAGCCGATCTTAAACCCATTAAATTCACGTTTTTATTTGATATTCAGAAAATTCATCTCAATACCTTTCCAGGGATATATTTTACATATTTATACGATTTTTCTATGATTTATTATGAATTTTTGAAAACAGACTATCTAATCTGTCAATTCCGAACTAATCAGTAAAGATTGCATTTTTTACCATAGATAATCTCATTTTCAAGCTTACTATTATTTTTGGTAATTGTACCAGACTCAATTTGTAAACTTTGTGCATTGGTTTGAGGTCCAAACAATTTTCCTAGAATTAATTATGATTTTTCTAAAAACGACACAAAATGCTGATTTTATATGAAATTGTAACTAAAGTTTTTCTTAGCTTTATAACTACCAAAAATCATATAATTCCTAACACTCTTATTTTAAGTATATGTTATAATCAGGATACGGGTTTTACAAGTCTCTCCCACTTATTTGGATTTCGTCCCGAAATCCGCATTCTCGAACGCCTTTATGTATTTCCCATCGAGTCTTCAAAAATCCTCCTCGTCTTATTGTCGAACCTTTACAAGGTTTCATTATCTTTCCTTTCAACATTCACATATCTCTGTAATAATGCTTAAGGTCCTATTTTTCTCATTCACTCCATATATTTTTTTTTGGAGTACTGAACACTCTTTAAACTATTTCCATTATTAGGAAACATAAAATTTTGTTTTATTTCAAGAGTCTCTTCATTATCTCGTTCTCACCGGATTCAAGCAGCGAATTTTGAAAAAATGTCACTTGGGGTAGTGAAAAGTCGCATCTACTGTAGTTAGTTTGAATTTCGGTAATTAAAACGTGAGGTGTCCTTTTAGTTCCGTGTATCCTTTCGGTTCCAGCTGCAAGATACTATATATACAGGTATGTAGTATCATTCATTTCCACATTCATTTTCAGTCTCATCCTCTCTTACCACTAGTTTGTTCGTAAACGAACTCATATTTAAAGTCGAGTCATGGAAAACAGATCTTCAATGGGCGATTTGTCGAACCCTGGACCTGGTTTTCAGCAAGGAGAGGGTACTTCAAACCAAGCATTCTTAATAGAGTTCGGTGACTCTAACATTCTAGACATCTATTATCCATACTTCGATTACCTTTCTAATGTTTTATTTGATTTTGAATTATGGTACAGTCTTCCAGATATACTACCAATAGAGCAACTCCACGGTGAGCCGGAAATTTTTCCTGAGTTGAACATTAACTCAGATGATCCGGTGCATGCATCTGACTTTGCACTTGATCAGACTCCATGCCTTTTACCAGGTTAAATTCTTTTGAATGATCCATTTATAAGTATTCTATTTTGTTTTATCATTTGACATGTGTTATTTGTAGACCCATTTGTGGATGGTCTAACTGAGTACAATCCATTCATCAACGTACCCTCAATGAGCAGTGAGATCATCCCCATGAATCAAGGATTCATGGCTGACATTCAAAATGACAATCAATTACAGACGATTGATAACATCAATATTGATATGAATCCCGAGTTTGGGGTTGGTTTTCAATACCAAAATCACCTTCAGGTGATTCAAAGGAATCTAGAAGGATTTCAGAATCCTGAGATTTTAGTTGAAAACCAACAATTATTACCGATAGAGGCCACTAATTTTGATGAATCAATGTCCATCTTTGGGTCAGAAAATCAGGATCATGTTCAAATGATCCAGAATGATAACAATACAATTGGATTTGAATCTTCTAGTTCAGAAAACATAGCAGGTGGCAGTGGAAGAGGTTTCAGACATTTATTAAGTAGGAAAATAATAGCTGAACACTTTAACGAACCAATTGAGAAAGCTGCGAAGGAACTCAACATTGGAACGACACAATTAAAAAAACGCTGTAGAGAATTAGGTATCAATCATTGGCCCCAACGACAACTTACGAGTTTGCAAACCCTTATTGATCGTGCTGAGGTAAAGAACTACATTTTTTTAATTCCTTTATATCATAAGGTTGAAATTACTAAAGTTATTTGTGCCACAGGAATTTGGTAATGAATTTATTGAGGCAACAAAATTATCGGGAGATTTAATACCCAACCTAAAAAAGGAAAAAGAAGCGATAATTAAAGGGTCACAATCGGGTCTAACAGACGGCACAAAGAAGCTAATACAAGCTGCTCATAAGGTTGTATTTAGGAAAAGAAAATTTCTGGAAAAGGGGGAAACTTCATCAAGAACTCATACACAGCAGCAATCTCTGCCATCTAACTCTGGTATGAGTAGTATTAATCCTGGTTTACTCGAGCCTAGGAGTGAGGATAATTTTGGAGGCTTTGTAAGTGACCTAGCCTGGTTTCCTCCTTCTTATAGCTATCCCCAACTGGTTCCGAATTGGAACCCTTCCTCATCACTTCCCTACTTACACACTCCCCAAACGAGTCGATTTTTAGCCCATAATCATGGGGTTACGGGTTCCAACCCTATTGAGACCCCATACCTTGGAGCTCCTCCTTCAATAACCGGAAGCAAACCCCTTACAAATCCTCAAGAAGGTACAAGTCAACGTAATGATGACAAAGAGTGGAGTGTAGAAGATCTTTTCTCACATCTTTCTGATTCTCCAGTTTAGGTTAGTAGTTCTGTAAACTTTTCTTAATGTATTAATATAAAGTTATAGTAATGAATTAAATATATCGACGTGGTACTATAATTTTAATGATTTCATCGATTCTATACAATATTCATGTTGTTCCCTTAATTTTGTATTCCTCCCCCACTTGGACTAAAGTCCAAGTCTGTTTCTTCGATTTATAATTTTTTTTACGAGCCCTTACTCTCGAACGAAAACCAAGCCCACTCTGCTCAGCCAACAACTTGCATCAGGGGCAAACACCATCTCAATAAACATGTTTCGATAATGTAGAGACGTTTACATCAACCACCATATGTTACTCATCCGCTTGCGACCCTAGTCAACACCTCTATCGTCAGTTTCCTCAATCACGAGCGAGTGATCCATACTCTCAACCCACACGACTTGATCAATCACTCAAGCAAGATCAATACATGGGTAGGTAGCCCCTATTACACAGCACTAGGCATGTACAGAGTCGACTCAAAAATACCCGCTATCATCTCAGGCGCCGCTTGCACCTCTTTGACCGTGAGTTGGAAAAATCACACTTGCATCCTTTAGTCCCTGTCTGACTTGTGCGCCCATTAGTTGCATGAAAAATAGCTAGCACAATAGCATTTTGACATTCTCCCTTTCAACAGTCTTTAAGTTCAGTAATCAACTTAAGCATGATCGGTCCAATCAAACTGGTATGATCACATCTTAATTGTTCATACTGAACCTCACAATCAATATTCACCAATCGAATGGATAAAGGTTTACCACATTACACTAGCATTTAAGTCAACTATGCTAGACACTCACATACTCAGCTCCTTGGATCCTTCGTGACGAACTCCCGACTCAAACGCGGATCCTGTGTTTTCGATAGTAGGAGCTCTACTACTACCTTCCACACCTATCCATGTCCATTCCAAGACCCGTCTCGAAATATCCAATTCGCTTCTCACCGATAATTTTAACACATATGCCCTTACAAGGCATATGTCAACCCTTCTAGGAATACTTGGAATCCCACCCCCACCCTGCTATTCTAACTAAGATGGAACTTCCTCCAGTGATGACAAGTTGTTTCGCGAACTTAGTTGTATACAATATCGAACTAAACAGTCTTTCAAATAAGAGAATCTTCCCTAAAGCAACAACCAAACAAGGAACATGCAATAAGGTCAACTCACACATTCTATGACTATTCAGTCCATATTGTATACAACTTAGTGGAAATCTCTAAGCAACCTATCGGCACTAGCATACAGTTCTATTAGCAAATAGCAGATAATAATACAACAATGTGTGATCTCTACCAGGCATTTCAGCAAACATATACCATATGTTTTTTTTTAACATCCACAATATTAAATACTTAACCCTTTTCTCATACTGGCGTCGGCTGGCGGTACACACTGTGTCTTCAGTTCACCCTTCATAAAACATCTTTCTTTCGTAAAAACGTTTTAAGAAAACTCTTAAGCCTCAACTTGAGTCCAGAACTCACTAAGTGAGCCTGATTCTCTCAATCTGTGCTCTGATACCAACTTGCAACATCCCAAAATTTTAAGGTAAATTTAAAAAAATTTTAAACGAAAACTTCAATACAAGAAAAGCCACTTAATTAATTTTCATAAAATTCCATAACTTATAAGTTTAATGAAAACACCCCAGGATTAACAGAAGTTAACGAAATCTCAATATAGCGGAATATTAATTCAAAAACAGTCCTCCAATGAAGCAGCACAGTGTATACACGTCACGCCTTGCCATCCATGGTACCTGATGTACCTGAAACAATAGTTTATATAAGGAAAGGGTAAGCACGAAGCTTAGTGAGTTCCTCAAAATACCATACGATCCATCACATAACATACAACACATCATAACCATTCATATGTCTGTGAGACTCGCGGGCTATCCCTGTTCCGCTGAAGACTCACGGGCAATTCCCGTTCTTGTCTTATCGCTCGCAGGCTTCTCCCGTTCCGTCTAATGACTCGCAGGCTATTCCCGTTCCGCCTATTGGCTCGCGGGCTATCCCGTTCCGTCCACAAACAATCATTATCATAGCAATAATTCATACAATTATCATAACAGGTAAGATCACCTTAGTCTAACATATCTTCCTTCCTACGCATGCAATATCACCTATAGTATAGTGAGAAGACTCACCTGATTATAGTTGACTATATCGTTTATCTTTCTCGGCTTTGTATTTCCTTCAACTTTAACTGTTAACATAATAAGAAATCTATCATTTCTTAATCCTTAACTATATTATAGTCGCATCATTAAACCCTTCAATAATTCCAATATGATACTCCATGATTTATCAAGTAAAGAACGGCCAGGTAGAAGATTAGATGGGGTGGCAGGATCCTTTCAGCATTTTAGCCTTTCGGAAAATCCAACAACCAGATCCCAAGTAATCGGCCTAGTCACCGTCCTCGTAAGTAAATCAATCGGTATTATATTCGGAAATTACGAATTGTTATAATAACGACATTTTAAGGTTTTTGTTTACTATTGTTAGAAATTAGTATAATATAACATATGTTATACTTATTAAATATTCTACTTCTTAACACAAAAACTATTTTACAATACCTAATTAAGCTATAGAAAAGTTTGTAGTTACCTTATGACCAGTCGTCGGAACCTATAACTTCTTCGCTAGGCTTTTGAGCTTCCTTCCGCTCACTTCTTACACTCTAGTGCTTAGAAACCTCTATATATTGGATTGAGATTTGTTGGTGTGGTTTATGAGATGTTTTGGGGGGGTATTTATACTTGAATTCTTGAATAAAAAATGGCATGACACTTTTGACAAAAGATTTTAATAATATAATTTTGTTGAAATTAAAGGCCTTCTAGAATCAGTCTGTTCAAGACTGGTTTAGCCGATCTTAAACCCATTAAATTCACGTTTTTATTTGATATTCAGAAAATTCATCTCAATACCTTTCCAGGGATATATTTTACATATTTATACGATTTTTCTATGATTTATTATGAATTTTTGAAAACAGACTATCTAATCTGTCAATTCCGAACTAATCAGTAAAGATTGCATTTTTTACCATAGATAATCTCATTTTCAAGCTTACTATTATTTTTGGTAATTGTACCAGACTCAATTTGTAAACTTTGTGCATTGATTTGAGGTCCAAACAATTTTCCTAGAATTAATTATGATTTTTCTAAAAACGACACAAAATGCTGATTTTATATGAAATTGTAACTAAAGTTTTTCTTAGCTTTATAACTACCAAAAATCATATAATTCCTAACACTCTTATTTTAAGTATATGTTATAATCAGGATACGGGTTTTACAGTCACGCTCTAGTTGGCGGTGTTCCTTACACTTCCCGAAAAACCGATAAAATGAAATATCGAAAACTAAAACTAGCATTAACTAAACTAAACAATTCCAAACTTCAAACCAAACTTACTTTCTGATTCCAGAGAAATCAGAAGCATTTAACAATCCAAAACCATCCAATAAGCAAATAAACATAAACCAATACCGAAAACACAAAATAACTTCAAACCTAATGATTATATTAAACGAGAACCAAATCCAGAAGCCATAAGGTTCCGACTTCGAAAATATCCTAAACCAGACTTGTCCCAACAGATTCTACAATCCATAATCGATGGAATCAAGCAATAACTAAAACTATAAAACACTAAAATAAATGAAAAACAAGAAAATATCAACTTATGACTACTGGAATCTGAAATCACGAGTCGAATAAGCCTAGGTTCAACCTTTGGGTCTGTTCTTTGCTCCTGAAACTCGACCTAGAAGCCTCTATTTATAGTTGCAAAATCGAGCAATCTGCGGCGCGCAAGAGCAAAATCCGCATCGCGCCCTTATCCATATCCCCGTTTCTCGCACTTTGAATTTCAAATCATCATCTGATCTTTGACTTTTCGCGACGCGCGTGCTCCTCTGTTCGCGGCGAGCGTGTCTTTTCGACTGAAAGTGGTCTTTATCAAAAACTTCTTCATTTTGTACGTCTTTAGCCCCTGTTTGTATCTTTTTTTCACACACAAGCACTAAACACAAAAAGTGAGTAATACCACAGTTTATACGATATACTTTCACTCAGAATAGGGCTCAACGACGACTAAAATACTTAATATTACTAGGCGTCGTGATATATATATATATATATATATATATATATATATATATATATATATATATATATATATATATATATATATATATATATATGTATGTGTATATATATATATATATATATATACACATATATATATATATATATATATATATATATATATATATATATATATATATATATATATATATATATATATATATATATATATATATATATATATATGATTTTTGAATAATTTGAATATCATAAAATGTTAGCAACTCAATACACATGTTCAACAGCGAGCGTTTAACATTTTTTAGGATATTTTAGCTTTTAAATTAAAAAAAGAGTCATTCTATACATACCCACTATAGTTTGTTTATACCCCCTTGATGTGAAATTTTGTTTTTTGTTGTGGTTTTTTTTTTGTTTTTTAACTATTTTGTCTTTTTGTTGATTTTTTTCTTTTTACAAATAATATTTGATTTGTTTTATTATTATTATTATTATTAGAAAAACAATAATAATAAATTTACAAATAATATTTTTTTCTTTTTTTAACTATTTTGTCTTTTTGTTGTTTTTTTTTACAAATAATATTTGATTTATTTTATTATTATTATTATTATTATTATTATTAGAAAAACAATAATAATAAATTTACAAATAATATTTTTCTTTTTTAACTATTTTGTCTTTTTGTTATTTTTTTTCTTTTTTTCTTTTTACAAATTTGATTTGTTTTATTATTATTATTATTAGAAAAATAATAATAATAATAATAATAATAATAAACAAATCAAATATTTTTTGTAAAAAGAAAAAAAACAACAAAAAGACAAAATAGTTAAAAAAAGAAAAAAATATTATTTGTAACTATATTATTATTGTTTTTCTAATAATAATAATAATAATAATAATAAATTTAATTTAATAATAATAATAATAAAGAAAAAGACAATAAAAGACGAAATTGAGATAAAACAAACCAGTATGTCAAATCAGGGAGGGTATAGTAAGAAATGGGGTAGCTATAGCACTACCCTTAAAAAAAATCGAATCAAATAAAAAACTTTGTTGGACATGACAAGTTTTTATTTTTATTGTTTAAAAACTTTTAATATGTTTCAAGTCTCTTTTAGATTTTTGAATATTTTAGTTACTAGCTTACGGTAACATCTAGTTTTGCCCAACACTATTGCTATCTAAATTCGTATTCAAAATTTTGGAATTCCAAATTTCAAACAATTTCGATAAACATTTTAGACTTTTGAATTCAAATATTTTTTTATATAAGAAACAAACAAAATAATATCAATGTTATATATTTAGTTTAATAGTTAAATGGTATACCAACAGATTTCAGCATAAGTGATTAAGTGTATTTAATATGTTGGTATTAAATTATAGAATTGAAGGACCAAGTATAGCTTTCCTGGTCCGGAGATGGGAAGAAATGCATATGAGATGTATTGTATTTTATTAGAGCAAGTACAGATCTGAACTAAATAAGTGGGCCCGCTTGAGATTAGTAATCGTGTAGGGACTATTTTGGAATTTACTCTTGTCGTCGATATTTTTGGTATATTCCTGTTCTAGACCATCAGAAAAAAATAAAAAGCGAAAAGACGTATAAAAAAGAAAGAGCGGGAAGATTCAAATAAAGTCGGACCATTGTCACTCTTGAAATTTTATAGTAAAATTACAAGAATAACCTTTCTTTACGATTATTGTTTAGATGAAAAAAATGTAAATATTGGATCTTGAAACCTATAACTAGACCTTGCAATACATGTTTGCGTGTCGTGTATATGTGTCGGACATGAATTGTAAAACGTATTTTGGATATCAAACACGAACACGACACGTATTTAATCCGTGTGGCATGTGACACAACACAATTAGACACGTTTTTAATCCTGTTACATGAAAACACATATTTACATAAATTTAAACACGAATTTGTACCCGTATTGTCTAATACATTTTTAACCTTGAAAAATATGTGTATTTATGCATGTTTATACGTGTTTATGCATGTTTATACCATTATATGTGTATACGCGACTACGTGTGTTTATATGTGTTAATGAGTTTTCGTGTTTATAGGTATTTATGCGTGTCGCGTTTTATACGAATTTAATTCGTGTCTTATACGTGTCAAAACCGGTAAATTCGTGTTTGACACGAAAAATTCGTGTTCGACAAGAATTGACACGAAACACGAATTTCTAAAACTCATACACGGAAAGTCGTGTCGTGTTCGTGGTGTGTCTATCGTGTCGTATCGTTTATCAAATTGTCTGGTCTACATATAACTTAACACATAATCTTATTTTCATATTAATTTTGATGTTAAAACCTATCCGTTTAACGTCAACTTTTATCCGATTTGCATATCGGTCAATAACAAAATACTTATTCATGTTTATCATTGGTGATGGAGTGTAAAACCATTTACCATACAAATTATTTTTGGAACGGCATAATTATTATTAAAAAAAAACTTTTCTAGCAAGGAGCTAGAGAAAAAATAAAAAGATTACAAGTTTGATATCGCAAGTTTAGGATATGACACCCAACTATCCCAACTTAACTTACATTTCATATGTCTATTTTTAATCCAAAAGAAAGAAGTGGATCTGATCTCATCAAAGACCTCATCTTTTCGTGGTTTATCCATTCCAAAAATGAGCTTATTACGAAAGCTCCAAATGTTCCAAAAAGTAATATCCACCACCGAATCAAATATCATTTTTTGATCCGCCCTCATATTCGTTTTATCCGCCCAAGACAGTAAATACGACACCGAATGAATGTTAATCAAAGGAATATCCCACTATTTAGCAACTTTATTCCAAATAGCACTTGAAAAATTGCAATTAATAAACACATGCTCCAAGTTTTCACCTCCAATCTCATACGTAGGACATAACAAAGAATCCATATCAATACCCTTGTCTCTAAGGTTTAATATGGTTGGAATCACATCCCACATAATTCTCCACATCAAAACGTTTACTTTAATTGGAAGAAGTTGATTCCACCTAATATGTGTCGTCGAACTAGGCAAAGTCCCTCCATCCAAAAAGCATATTGTTGTAGAAACTGAAAAACACCATTGATCATCAAGTTCCCACATCATACGATCCTTATCCTCTGAAACTGTGACCTCCAACAATTTAGCTCCCAAATCATTCAATTGATTTATAGGGACCCTCACTCTTGGCTGTCTAATAAGCCCATTCTTCAACTTCTCTATTGTATTTCTATCCGCCACCTTAGCTTGAGGATCTTTATCAAGAGCATAAATCCTTGAGAAAATGTCTTTAAAATGGGTGTTCCCTAACCACGCATCAAGCCAAAATATAGTGTCTTGCCCATTACCAACTTTAATTGAAATAAATTCATGAAGATCAGTACCGTCATTTTTAAGCTTCTCAACTCCTTTAACCATATTTACCCAATGAGTTAGCCTTCCATAAGTTCTAAAAGAACACACTCCGTCCCTTATATCTCCATGTATAGCTGAAATAACTTTCACCCAAAGAGCCTTCGGATCCTCCAAAAATCTCCAATATCATTTGAATAATAGAGCCTTGTTAAAAGCCCATAAGCTTCCAACCCCTAAACCACCTTTATTTTTAGAAGCCAAAACTCGTTTCCAAGCAATCCAATGAATCTTCTTTTCTCCCAAATCTGCACCCCAAAAGAATCTAGATCTTAAAGACTCTAGCATTCTTATAACCATTTCCGGAACCTTAAAAATATACATATAGTAAATAGTCGTGCTACCCAAAACTGCCTTTAGCAAAGTTAAACGTCCTCCTATAGAAAGGAGCTTGGCTTTCCATGAAGACAATTTTTGCAAAAAACTTGTCAATCATAGGTTTCCAAGACATTATTTTATTCATGTTACCCCCAACCGGAACGCCCAAATAAACAAAAGGTAATCGAAGAGGTTTGCACCCCACCAAGGCTGCCATTTCTTGAACCATTTGAAAATCAACACCAACTCCAATTAATTTACTTTTGAATAAATTGATTTTTAAACCTGAAGCAAGCTGAAAAACTTTTAAGATACGTGTGATCCGCCTAGCATTCTCCATGTCCCACTCACATAATAAGATTGCATCATCTACATAAAGGAGATGTAAAATCTCAATTTTATTCGTACCAAGAACAATCCCTTTAAAGGCCCCTGCCTTACTTGCCTCCAACATGGCAACATGAAACCCCTCCATAGCAAGCATAAAAAAGAAAAGGTGCTAACGGATTCCCTTGCCTTAACCCCCTTTTTACATCAAATTCATCTGTAGGAGCCCCATTCACCAACACTGATACTCAATTAGTATTCAAAGCAGCTCTTATGCAAGCACATCAATTATTAATAAAACTCATTTTCTTCATGACTTCAAAAAGAAAATCACATGACAAATAATCATATGCTTTCTCAAAGTCCACCTTAAAGATCATAACTTTCTTTTTAGTAGCTTTAGCATTAGCTATGACTTCACTCAACATGAGAGGGCCATCCAAAATCTGCCTTCCTTTAATAAACGCAGATTGTTCAAAACTGACTACCGACCCAATAACTGTAGCCAAACGATTCGCCAAAAGCTTACCAATGATTTTATACCGACAACCAATGAGACTTATTGGTCTAAAATCAGAAGTAACATTCTATCATTTACTTTCGGGATAAGAGCAATAAAGGAAGAATTGCAACCTTTAGGAATCCCTTTACTGTTTTGAAAACACTTCGCTAGGCCAAAAACATCTTCTTTAATCACCTCCCATAATCGTTTAATAAAACCAAAACTAAACCCATCAAACCCCGGGGCTCTACTACTACCACGGCCCCGGGGCTCTACTACTTCCACAGTCCCAAACAGTCACCTTAATCTTATTGTGGGAAAACGGAGCATCAAGAGCAACCTTTTGAGCATTAGAAAGTTAAAGAAAACTATTAGAAACAATTATGGGTCTAATGGCCATTTAACTTTGAATATTTTTTTATTTTTGGTTTCTCAGTTATACAGTGATAATTTAATTGTGATATTTGTTAATTATACGATTATATATAATTAAATTGATATTAATTTATGATATATGTTAATTTTATTTTTTATGTTTCAAACTTATTTAAAACTTTAAAAATTTTCTAATAATTTAAAACACAAAATCTTTTTAATGTAAAACACAATTGATAAATAGATTCATGTGTTTATTTTAATTACTATCATAAATATATTTTTAAATTAATAAAATATTTGTTTTCGTGATATGATAATTAATTCAAAATTACTTATATAAAAATATTCTATTTTGACTATAATATCTAATAGCACAAAATATAAAGTTACTGTAATAAAAATGATCCGCATCAAATTTATAATAAATAAATATAATTGTATTAGTTTTGCAACCCATTGTACCCTTGTGGATATATCTCTACATCTTTAATTCCCTCCACAACGTTACGTTTTTCTAAGATCTATGACTTATACACACTCTAATGTATTATATTTTATTTATGTTTATAACGATACTTGAACACCAACCTTTTGATACAAGCACAACTCACCATATCTAACAAGTTGAAGATGAATTGTAGATACCAAAAATTATATTATTTTGCTACAAAATATAGTGTAATAAGTCAGGTATCGTCTAGTAGTTGAATAACGATCGAATATCACGATTACGCTTATATTTAATTGGTTATGTAGTTGTAAGCATATACATATCAAAATAGTAATTATGTTATTTTCGTTGACAAATGAGAAGAAGTATACAACTACTTAGGTAATTAACATATTTTCTTTCTTTTATAATTCAAAACTAAATTACCAAACCTAAAAAATCACATTACCAAACCAAAATTTTTAATAAGTTACGTTTAGCGTTTATATTCTCCGCAGAGTCTCTCTCTTTATTAGTAGGGTTTCGAGATCCTTCGATGCTAGGTCATCTGTCAACATCCTCAAAATGTTCTTGACGTTCAGGAGTTATTGTCCATGTCTTGTCGATTTCATCATTTGCGCAACCTCCCTTTAATCTCTATTTGTTCCTTTTGAAGTTGAATATGTTCTTGGAATTTCGACTTAAATAAATCTGACTCTTTGGGGTCGGGTATGCTTTTGCCTTTTGGCCAAAGACGATGTCATTCGCTTTCCTTTATCCCTATCACCCGGTCGTCAAAGGGTTTTTCCGGCGCCACCTCTTCGACATCATCGTTAAAGTCGATTTGGGAATGACCATCTGAATTTTGTGTATAGTCGTTTGATTTAAACGTTTTTGACCTTAGTTGGATCCAATTGATTACGTAAGTGTGTTCAACTTCATAGCCCACTTCGAACCCATTTTGATATAAGATGTCGAAATTGTTTCTCCTACCTTTATACATTTTGTTAATATTGTTAATATGTCGTTGAATTTGGTGCAAGTAGCTCTCAAATCCCACCATTTGCGCGGAACGCCATTAGTATTTCGGCAAATGTCATTTCCTATTTCCGTGTGGAAATGGTCTATAACTCATTCTTTAAATCTATTATCAGTTTGGTTAGCACCAGTATTGTGTCGTTGCCATTTTTCCCCTTTTTCTTCCCGTTTTCAGTTGTACTTGTAGTTGAGTTCCCAGTACCATTACCGTTTTGCGTTTCCGATACATCTTCTTGAACTTGTTTTGTGGTTGAGATGATTGGTACTGAAGTAGGGATGTGTATGGTTCCTGGACCGGACCGAAACTTAACTAGGACCGAATCGAATTGGACTTGAAAATGGACCGAAAACCGAATCGGTTAGGGGTGTTCGGTCTAGATTTGGTATCGTTTGAGTTCCGTCCTTATGGTACAAACAAGATTAGGACCAAAGTTGATGATGCTTTTATGTAATCAGGGATGAGTATGGTCCACGAACGGACCAAACCAGACCGAAACCAAACTAGGACCGAACGGACCATGGACCGAAACCGAAAACCAACATTATTAATGAGCAAAAACCATAGTTATTGATAACGAATGGCAGAAGATAAACGAGCTACCTATATGCTACAAAGGGATAATGAATAAATAACATATGATATTTCATGTTTAGTGACAACTTAACAGAAAAGCAAATATATATTTACCTAAACTATTGTAGCAATTATAATCTACAAATAAGTGAATTATAAGATGAAATTAAGAAAAGTATAGTTATTATAATCTTAAACTAAGTAAGCTACACATGATAATACTAACACCATTACTTCACCAAGTTAAAAAAGTAACGTTTAGAAGCAAATATAGGTCAGAAATAGTAAACTAATTCCCACAAGCAACAAATGGATACCCACAAATAAGTAATTGTGATCCAGATGCAGCTAATTGATGCCCATAATAACTAATGAGACTAAGGAATAACAAACTGAGACTCATAAACAACTAACTGATTGTTAGACTTCACAGGTGATGTTGCGACTCTGAGGCATGATCAACGATTGTTTAATGCCGAACCCTGCTTCTCTATTTATACCAGGAAATAAAAAGAATAAAAACTAAATCCCTCTAATCATGCTATGTGGTCGTTAGGTTGAAGATAGTGCACCATCTACGCTACGCTACGTAGCATGCTTTAGCGCCCGCTACAAACGCTATTTGTAACTATGTCGAAAATCGAACCATACTATGTAAGTCAGTTATAGTTTGGTCACGTTCGGTTCGACTTTCCAGTCCATACGCTCACCCCTAGACTGAAGTTGTTGTTGTTGTTGGAATGATGTTGGTTGCAATGGAAATGGTTGTTGGCAAAGGATGGGTTGATATGGTTGTTGGGAAAAAGTTTTGGTGTGGATCGGGTGAACTTTGTAACATGCTCACAGATTAACCCATCGGTGAATCAATATGTGGAAATTGTCATGGTGTAGTGTTAAGTACAAATATATTATCTCGTTTTGGGTGTTTGGGTTGGGGTTGGACAATGGTGTGTTTAGGTTATGCACTATTGTGTGAAAGAATATTAGAAAATATAAGGTTTAGAAAGATAGTTTGTAATGTAGGCGTATTTTAGGTTGAATCGTTATATTTATAGGTAAATTTAATTTTTTATTTTTTTAAATGCCCAATGGCTCAATGTAATCTTCGAATTTGATGTGGGTAGACGTTGGTTCGTCCACCATCATGTAATGTTGGTGTCGTCCACCTTGGAAGGGGCAATGTTTCACGTTCTTGGTCTACTCCACATCATCCACACGCTTGGGGCGTTGGGTGCATACCCGAAAGCCTAAACAATACACCACCAATCTCTTCCATCAACAACCCATCACCTATCCTCACCATCCTATTCGACGACTCATCATTGCTATTCATGGCAACGACACCAACAAACAATGATATCCTTTACTATCTCATCTATTTGCGCTACTATGCTAGAAAAGCCTTGAGGGTGGGGGGGAGTCTATCTTCCTCAACTCACTAAACGCACAATATCATATCAATTTTTACCTCTCATTCTACTTCTATATTTTCCAACACACATCACAATAATTCATCTTTCCAGCCCACTCACAATATACAAATAACAAAGCATATTGTACAAATTAGGAAAGAAAGAGGGTGGTCGGTTCACATAGACGGTGAAACCACCTAACCTGCATCATGGAGGACAAGGAATGGTGCCACATTCGGTACCGACAATACTATTGGTACCACTTTCATCTTTCACCTCCATCTATCATGACTCCGTCCATCCTGAAAATCCATTGATAGCTTATTAGAATCTTCCCATCATTTTTTAATTCAACAGTTTATATTTACATTTTAACAATTAAAAATGGCTTTATCATGTCTTGACCACTAGACATATCATAGTTTTAAGGATAATTTCACAGTCACATATTATTTTATATTTTAAACAGACTCGACATTAATCGACATAGACTATAATCGACTTAAAATTGGGTGACCTTATTTCATATATTGATAATTAATTAAAAATTAGGACTGAAACTACGAAAATATACCAACCACAAGGACCTAAACTGTAATTCACTTTTATAAGTATCATTTTGCCCACACTAAAAAAAATTAAATACAAGGGTATAATAGTCAAAGCACCAAAAAGTAGACGAGGGAAAATGGATAAATTTGAATTACATTTGAAATCCCTAAATACGACAGGGGAAAGAAAAATACTCGGGTCAATTGGAAGGACAGCTAAGCTCTTACAGTGGCACGAAAACCACGGTGCCAATTTATACAATCAAGAAAATCCAGACCCTTCTTTCATCAAAATACATACACAAATCGATTCGTAATCCATATTCTTCAACTTCCATGTAGAAAAAACAAAAACCCATATTCCTCTTTTCGACATTGTTCTCTGTTTTCATGCGCAATTAAGGCCAATTTAGCAGCCAAGAGGTTTTTCATCTCACACAGGTACTCTATACTATACCAATGTTCATGATTTTAAGTTTATGTACTGATTCACTCGTATGAGAATCCGAATAGTCTTGCGATTTTCGAACTATGAGTCCATCTAAATCGAGAATTTTAGAGAATTCTTAGATTTCTGTTTAATTATAATTCCAAATTCTTGGATAACGTCTTGGGTTTCGTTTCTTTAATTATCTTGTTATCCACATCTCTTTATAAAGTTAGAGTTAATACATTCACTTAATTCAAAGATTGTGAAGTACCCACTTTGATTTTAATCGGATTCTTGATGTTGTTTTGGGGTAAGTTTCTCTAAATTTGCAGTTACTGTTAACAATTGAACATGAGAACCCGTATGAGTTTGAACAAGTGAAACTGAATTGAATTACAGTGATGAAAGTCTTTTGTACCGATCCAGGTGGATTAACATTGTGTTCTTGTTGGTGTCTGATTATCTTTTGCAGTGAATTGAATGGGAAGAAATCTGAGCCCAGTTGTTAAGCGAGAGCTTGAAAATCTCGACAAAGACGCTAACAGCAGGAAATCCGCCATGAAAGCGTTAAAATCGTACGTCAAAGATCTTGACACAAAAGCGATTCCAATCTTTCTTGCTCAAGTTTCTAAAACAAACGAAACCGGAACAACTTCCGGCGAATACACAATCTCACTTTACGAAGCACTCGCCCGTGTTCACGGCACAAAAATCGTCCCCCAAATCGACAACATCATGTCCACCATTATCAAAACCCTAACATCTAGCGTCACCACTTTCGCTCTTCACCAAGCCTGCTCAAAAGTCGTCCCCGCCATAGCCAGATACGGAATCGACCCCACAACTCCAGACGACAAAAAACGACGAATCATTCACTCTCTCTGTAAACCCCTTTCGGATTCCCTTTTAGCGAACCAAGAAAGTCTATCTTCTGGGTCTGCTCTTTGTTTAAAAGCTCTTGTTGACTCCGATAACTGGCGATTTGCTTCAAGTGAAATGGTGAATGAAGTGTGTCAACGAGTTGTTGGGTCTTTAGAAAAGTCAACGCAGACGAATTCACATATGGGGTTAGTTATGGCTCTTGCTAAAAGTAATCCTTTAATTGTTGAAGCGTATGCAAGATTGTTGATTTGGTCGGGTATTATGATTTTGAATAATGGTGCGAAAGACGGGAATTCTCAGAAACGATTAGTGGCGATTCAAATGGTTAATTTTCTAATGAAGTGTTTGGATTATAAGTGTATAATGTCGGAACTTAATTTTGTGATTGAAGAAATGGAGAAGTGTGAAGGTGATCAAATGGCGTTTGTTAAAGGTGCCGCTTTTGAAGCAATTGAAACCGCAAAGAGAATCTTGATTGAAAAGGGTTCGAAATTTATGCAAAGTGGTAATGATTTAAGTGGGTCACCTGAATCGCGAGTTATGGGTTCATTTGGTGGGTACAATTCTATGGTTGACTCACCGGTTTCGGTTGTTGACTCTGAGAAAAGTGTGAATAGAAAGCTTTGGAGATATGAAAATGGTGGGGTTGATGTATCTTTGAAAGATGGGTTGTTTTCGTGTGAGGAAAGTGTTGTTGAAAATGGGTTTTGTGAAGATGATGGAGATTATGGAGATGGGTTTTCGGGATTCTTGCAAAAAAGTTTTACAAATGGTGGTTCGAGAAGTGTTACTCCTAGTCCTCAGGTATTTTAATTTAGTAGAATTTTAATTTCTTTTGAATCCTTATTAATTTGTGATACTAAATCTTGTAACAGAGAGCCCGATCTTATGTTGATATCGACAATGTTAAGATGCACTCAACTCCAAGCAAGTTTGAATTGAAGCCCACATTAAAAAACGATGAGAATGTGGTATTGAGTGATCTTAGTGACTGTGTCACTCATGAAGATGATGAACAGGATCATCTTACTTCAGAATCAATGTCTTCAACTCAAGACATTCCTCAAAAAGTGGAGCTAGTTCTTGAAACTAAAACAACTCATTGGTTTTCTTCTTTTAGAGTTGTTTCTATTCTTGTTTTGTTTGCTTTGATTGTTTGTTTCTTGTTGGTAGGAGATCCACATGAGGATTTCAATCTTGTTCCTACATGATCTTGTTAGCGTTTGAGACTTTGTAGATCATGTGTTCTCTTTTCAAGAACTAGTGCATTCTTTAAAAGAATTATGTAGCTTGATATGAAGTTTTTCTATATGTATGAATAAATGTCCTTTACCACCCTTTTATGCACAAGTCTAGTTTCATGTACTGTTTACGCAATTCAAAATTTATATTTTCAAAAGCATAATATTCCTTAAAGATTTAACAAGATTGATGCCTAAATATCTATAAAAAAAATCTAGGTACGATATTTCATTTTATTGTATTAATCCGTCGTTTTAAATCCGTCGTTTATAATGAAAATTATTTGTACTCATAAACCTAGATGATGCATAGAACATTTTTGGAAGTTTGAAATATGAACAAAGTTCCATAAGTTACTACTACTTCCACATAAACTTCGGGAAACCATTACAAAATGAGCAAACAGGGAAACAAAATAAAGTTAAAAAGGGTGAAAACATAAAACATGTTAATCAACAGTCTTTTTTTTTATTCAAGTAGCTTTCATATAATAAGGAGTTCTTAGGCTTCCCAACCTCTAAGAACGGTAGCTCTTGCAACACGATTAACTCCCAATGTGAATGCTCCCATGCGTAAATCACAATTGTGTGTTTTACACATCTCCTTCACATCTTTAAACCCTTGTCCGATGTATTTCTTTAACTCGGTGTTTACTTTTGCCTCGTCCCACATAAATCCTTGTATATTCTATTATCATAAAACAAATATTCAGCGTTTTGATGTTATTACTATTATTAGAGTATATTAAACTGTCGGGTAAGTTACATTTTTTTTGCTGATTTTACAATTTTGGTCCCAAAGTTCTTATATGAGCTTTTTGGTCTTGTTCCAAGTTAAATACTATTTTTGGGACCAAAAGTGCAATCAACTATACTTAGGGACCAAAAATAGTATTTTTACTCGAAGCAGAAAAAAAAACGTTACAAGAACCTCAAATAGAAACTAAAATTGCAAAAATTAGCTATACTTAATGACCAAAAGTAGTATTTTTACTCCGAACAACGAATAAAAATGTTATAAGAACCTCAAATAAAGACCAAAATTGCAAAAATAACCTATACATAGAGACAAAAAATGTAATTTACTCTAACTTTTTGGTCCATGAGTTTAGTTGATTTTTTCTGTTTTAGCCTTAAGGAATTGGTTTACAATTTTGGTCCATGAATCCTTAAATCCAAGTAATTAGCTGTTAAGTTTTTTTCAAAGTGACCATTTTACCCTTGGAGCACAAGGACCAAATCTGAAAAAACAGTATAATACTTTAAACCTTATTTAAAAAGTAAGAGAAATTTTCAACTTTGGTCATTGTGGTATACTATTTTTGCAGGTTTTGCCCGTTGGTCTACGGACAAAATGGTCATTTCGACAAATATTAACAGCTGATTAACTAGATTCAATGATTCATGGACCAAATGCGTTATGAAACATTAAAAATAAATACCCAAACTGCAACTCGATTCTTTCGGGGACGAAACTAGAAATCCAAATAAACTCGGGGACCAAAAATGTAATTAACTGGGAAAAAAATATTAAAGTTTTATTTACCTGAACCCATTCAAAATAACTAACTGTTACACCTCCTGAGTTTGCAAAAATGTCGGGGAGGATAACAACGCCTTTCTTTGTTAAAATCTCGTCGGCTTCAGGGTCAGTAGGGTGGTTAGCTGCTTCGATTATGAATTTTGCTTTGATCTCATTCGCATTTTCCCTTTTATCAAGCATCATCATAAAATTATTAGCTCGATTAACTTAAAATTAATGAAATTGAAAAGTTAGGTTACGAAACGAACTTGTTGATTACACCACCAAGAGCTGCCGGAATGAGAATGTCGCAATCTTCAACCAGAATGGAATTAGCATCTATGGCGTTTGCACCGCCAAATCCTTTTACTCCTTTGTGTTCTTTCACATGTTTCATTAGGCTTGGAATGTCGATTCCGTTCTTGTCCCTTATCGCTCCACTTATATCGCTCACTGCCACCACTTTTCCACCGGCTTCGTGAATGAGTTGAGCCGCCCAGGAACCGACGTTTCCGAATCCCTAAAATACAGGAATGGAATCAGAATATGAATGTTAATATGTACGCTTGTATGTATGTATGTATGTACCATGTACGTACCTGTATGACAAACCGTTGACCAGAAACACTCTTTCCATGGTCATTAAGAAGGGCTTCCGTTGCAAAAAGTACTCCCCTCCCTGTAGCAGCATCTCTTCCTAGTGATCCACCGAGATCCTAAATTCATAAATTATAGCCTTTAAATATAAGCATACAATTGGAAGAAATGAATTTTGTCAAGGGAATTTGAATCTCGAAAGAAACGGAAGAGAATTCAACAATGATAAGTTGATAACCGAATAAGCTTTTGATTTTCGTATATCAGTTCTTATTTATGAATTTCGATATATATAGTAAGGGTATTTTGGTAAAAACGAAGAATGGAGAAAAACGAAGACTTACAATAGGTTTTCCAGTAACAACAGCGGGTGAGTATCCATGGAATTTGGAGTATTCATCTAAGATCCATGCCATTGTCTGTTCAAAACACGATAATCATAAAAATCGTTTTGTAAGTTATACTTTTGAAAATTAAACTTCAACTAGATCAAAAAACAAACCTGCGGATTGGTTCCCATATCAGGTGCGGGAACATCGGTATGAATTCCAATCAAATCATGGATCTTCTGTGTAAAAACTCTAGTTAATCTTTCCAACTCAGAAATACTCAATTCCCCCGGATTACATCCGATTCCACCTTTCGCACCACCATACGGAATATTCGCAACCGCCGTCTTCCACGTCATCAGTTGCGCTAAAGCATTCACCTCATCTGGATCGACCTAAACATTTCAAAAAACTAATCAATTTCTATAATCATATCATCAATTCATCATACTGGTTTGATCAATTTTGAAAAAAAAAAAAAACACACCTCCGGATGGTATCGGATTCCTCCTTTCATCGGTCCACGAGCATTGTCATGTTGAACCCTAAATCCGACGTACGATACCAAAGTACCATCGTCCTTTGGTATTGTACACTCCACCTGTAAATATTATTGATTTTGTTAGTGATTTATGAAGTATCGAAAGGTAAAAGTAAATAAAGTAAAAAAGAAAAGTTAACTAACCTTGATTTCTCTGAATGGAATGAGGAGACTCTTTTCGAGTTTGGAGTCTAAGCCCAAAAGCCGAGCCGCGAGCTTGAAGTTACGGTTTGTTGCAGCTAAAGCGTTCATGTTTGTTTAGCTAAGGAATGAAAAATGTTTAGAGAGAATAAGTTTGAATTATTTTTGAGAAAACAAGAAGATTAATATGAAAATTGAAAGGTGGTGATTATGATGTATATATACACGAGGCTATGAGCACTAGGGATTTTTTATTTTTATTTTTTTATATAATGTATCAAAATGATTTATAAATTATGTTGTCACGCATGAGTTAATTGGCTGTTTTAACTTTATAGATGTGCCTATGAGTCACACCTTCGAGGAAGGACGCCAATTTAAAAAAAATGTGTTCTTTCAAGGTCTGCAATAGGTAAACTTTATGCACTTAATATATATGGATAGATGTTGTATATCTTTGTAATAAATTACCTCGTTATAAAAAAGGTCCGATTTTGATTGTGTATATTTGAACTTATTAATTTTTACTTTCAAAAGGATTATTGTTTTGTACAATGCATTTAGTTAATTTTAGGCATATTTTAAATGAAAAAAATATCATTATCAATTCAAAATTCGACACTCGAAAAATTAAATGCGTAAATGATGTGGCCTTTAAAATTATTAAAATTTGAATTGGTGCAATGCATAGTCGTCCAGACAGGTCATGACCAGGGAAGTCAACATCTATCCGGAAACTCCTCTTCCAACCCAATTTTTTCTCTTCCAATTTATTATTATTATTTTAATTTTAACATATAGTTTAATAAAAGTATTTAAATATATCAGATTTGTTAACATAAAAATAAGGTATATACTAAATTAAAGTATTGGTCATCAATGTATAAAAAAAAGAATTAAATTTTAATTTTACTAACAGGAAAACTTCTTTAGCCATTAAAAATAGAAAATGTTATATTAGAAGGGAAATTTCTTTAAACATTAAAAACAGAACATGTTATATTCACGTGGACAAGGGAAATATAAAACAAAGGCTGCTAATAATGTTTACAAAAAAATTGTGTACCTTGAACCATTTGTTTACAATTAATTATCATATCTTCTGACTAATTGTTTATATATTTATTTTATATTAAAAATTATGTTTATTATGTTATATATATTACTTAACGTTATCCAAGAAGTTTATTTCAAATACCGAGCATAATTCCAAAAGAAGCGAATCATGTTCGTTTTTTGGTACAAATAAATCATATAAAAATACAATGTACGACTTTTATCTCGACACATGTAATCTCTGATTTAACGTATAAATTAATAAAATTTTATGATTGATGATCAGATCCTAAAGTATCCTTTTAATAAAAACAAAATTAACTGACATAGAATAGTAAATGTCATTAATATCTTGATCAATTCTTAAAAAAGGTTGTATTTTCCTGACAATCTAATATAAAAAATGTTAAAAACATGTTAAGCTGGAACATGTAAGATCCACGTTTCCGCAATACATTCAAAATTGCACATCTTTGTAGACCCATGTGTGTTTTTTTAATAATCTTGTAAAGATATTATTTATAATAAATAAAATTATTTTAAAAACTAATTTTGGATGTAAATAAGTGAAACATTGTCAACATGCCGCGTATGGATCTAGTCAACCCAGCTAACCCAAAAAAGCCATCACAATCCTCATAGTTTTCAACAACTCATATGAAGCCACCATGGGCAAAATGGTCATTATACATTTGGATAAACATGTGACTCCGTGACGATGTTAAAAGACCCATTTAGTCAAGAATTCGGTTACGTTTCATTAGACGTACTGAAGTTTGTACCGTATGCAATAAGTGTTGTATTTGTACACATCACGTGACAAAATCAAGATGATGAATATAAAAAAAGGTGAATTTGGTAGCGTATTTAAAAGGAATATGCCATATATACGGGTTTAATCATAACTTTCGAGTTTTCTTTGCGTTAGCTACCTAGTTTTTTTAAGGATCGAGTATATTAAAAGAAAGTTATATAAATTTGTTTATTTCAAATGAAAATAAAATTTAAATGAATACTATTTGCAAAATGGGCAAAAAGACATTACAAATTTATATCAAATGGTACTAGTATCGACTTTTACGGTCCATTCAACTCTACAAAATTTAATATATTACAATATTAATATTTAATTTTCCATCCAACTTTGTTAATTAGTTTCCACAATCAATTCGACTTTTAAAGTTTAATGAATTAACAAATTAATGAGCATTAAACTACAAATTTATAGTATGTCAAATTAGAAATGAGGGCCCACTTTTTCATTTTTATGGTTATATTTAATTTATTGTATGCAAATTTGACATTCCACAAAATGCTGTAACTAAAGAGGTCATTGCGATTTGGGAGATTTTCAAAAGCTGAAATAATTAAATTAATCCGGAGATGTGAAAAAGAATTGATATTTATTCTAAAAATTATGACGTATAAAATTTAACTTGACATGCAATTTGATTAATATAGAGCTATTTGAATCTATGACAAGTAACAAACCTTTTTTTCTAAAGATAACCATTAATTAACAATATGAGGGAATCCTATAAATATTAAAAAGATTTTTTGGATGAAAAGATACGGTTAGATCCACTCATTATTTTATCTCCCAAAATTGGACAAAAAAACACAGAATCTCCATTTATTAGATGGAACAGGAAAGTTAATGAAATGTAAGAGAAAAAATTGCAGCTAAAATTTAAATAAACACTAACATTATGTTCTTACGTTATTATTTTTATAAGAAATAGAGTGATTTGAAAGAAAACAAAAACGGGACTTTTTTTTTTTACTATAATTATAAAAATCGCAACTTTTGATTTGAAGCCTAACTGCCTAAATGCTATAAAGAAATAAAAACACCATAGCCCATGTGGTCAAAAACCCAAGCCCAAAAAGCCCTACCCACGATCCGACCCGCAGAATCACATGATTATTCATGGTGTACCAAAACCCCCAATTGAGTGATCGACTGCAAACGAAGCGAAGAAGAAAAACCTACTGATACAGACTCATACTACCTTCCATGGAAAGAATCACGTTTGTTAAGTTAAATTAAGTTACAGATTCACCAAAAGCAATTAGCATGCACATGATCGATCAGCAAATTGAATGTAAAAATGGAAAAATAAAAACAAAAGCAAAACAAGGAACTGCATGTTGATCAAATCTGATAATCGAATTAGAATTTACCGGATCGTCGACTGAAGAAATGACGGAGATCGGAGGAGAGTGCCGGCAGGAAAAAACTCCGAAGGAAGAGCGACAGACGACAGTCGCAATCTATTCTCCACTCCGATGATTCCGCAACTCACTTCGCTGGTATATATAGCAGTGAAATGACATTTAAAAAAAAAATTCAAAATCGTACTCGAAATAAATAAAGCAACTAGAATCAAGTTCGTCATGAGCAATTACCTCTCAGAATTAAATACAATGAAGTCAGATAAAACAAGAATCTGTGCTTGTCAAATTGATGATGGCAACATGAGTGCCCAACTATGACGACAGGAATAAGCTACTCATCTTCCACTGCTTTAAATCGATTATAGAAATCGATAGTAAATTGAAAAACAACAATAGAGAAGTCAAAACAATAACAAAATTGATACAATCAAGGTGATTTTACCCAAATCCTTCACGTGAATAAGTTCTCTTTCATGGACCATCTGAACTTCTATTGGTTTTAAGTTTTAACTTGCGCAACAGATTATATATCTACTACAGATGTTGATGTAAATTTATAGAAATGATGACGTAACCGTTATATTTGCATATTGTCTTTTTTTCTTAAAAGTTTATATGAGCATGATATTAATTTGCTAGATTTTCTAAATCTCTTAATAAAAAAACATAACATTTTTCTATAAATTATGTGTAAATTACTGGATTATGATTTATAATACAAGAATAGATATTTTTAATCAAAAGGGGAAACTAATCAATATACCATTTTTTAAGAACATGATTGAAGAACTATATATGGCAAAGTTGTTAAAATTGCGATCCTGATAGTAGGATTGTACGATCCTACGATCCCACCTATGTAAATAGATCCCGATCCTACTTGAATCGTTTTTGGGTAAGATTGGGGTAGGATCGTTACTGATTATTTTTTTATAACTTTTAAATATTTTTGTCGTATACTAGCTAAATGAATATAATATGATCATTAGAAAACCTCTTTTGAATGTTTATTAATAAATGATGCATAGGAAATGTATTTTCCATGTTTTTAACTATTTATTATTAACCGAATAGTTAATTGATGTATGAAAATGTATTCTTTATAGTTTTAGTATGATCTTACGATCCGATTTGATCTTACTATCACGATTTTGCAAAAATGGAAAACGATCCTATATAAAATCCCGATCTTGACAACCTTGATATATAGTTTTAGGTTGTATATAAAATCAATATGCTAGAAAATTACGCAAATAGTGTCACATTTTTATGTGATGCTCTAAATAATATAGGCATATTTATAAATTATATCTTGGTGTTGCCATAATAAGAGAAGTGGCATATGTAGTTATGTGATTTTAACATATGATAGACATAATGGATTTGCATATTCGGACTAATTAGTTTTCCTCTTTGATATATCATTAGGCAACATTGTCTCTTGCTCTTCTTACTTCTCGAGGTTGCCATCTTACGATCGATATTGTCCAATCTCAACATCGTGATTCCATATATCATTAGAGGGTCATGCAAGTAACCAAACAAAGTCACTCTCAACTTCCTTAAAGATTGGTCTCCGACCAACTAACTATTGATTTGATGTTTAATGTTAAACTTGTGTTGGATTGGTCTCGACAAAGTGGATCTTGGCTTGACTTTACATTATCATTTGGTATCGGAGTTTGTTTTTCTCGATAAGTTCAAATAATTTCATAAATTAAGAACCCTAATTCTCAAATTTCTCATTAGCCAATTTTGAATCGAACGGGAAAATTTTATAGTAAAATAAACTCTTTAAAACTCAGTTATTTTTCAATCTAACACTTAGATTTGCTTCAATATGTTAGCATATAAAGATAACTAAAGTAAATAGCAAGCAATATAATGTTCGTGGGGTTTCGGGTTATAAAAAATAAGGGATAGTATGTTTACGAGATGCATATTTTTAATCACTGGACTTACAATAAAATTAAATTGATATGATCTAAGAAATACAGTCTTTACATAGAAGAATTTACTCTTTGTTTTATACTAAACAGAAGAACACACACTTTTCAAAGTATTCAATGAAGACCGATACCAAGACTCACAAGTTTGCATGAGTATTAATATGCGAAGTAGAGAGGATCGACGTGGGAAATATTATCATTCAAACCATACACTTTTAGTGAAAAGTATGAGTTGGTAAAATTCATATTTGTATTCGATAGGTATGTTTGCTATAGTGTAATCAATCAATTCTTTTTGAAATCTCTACTATTTGTCTTGTGCTCCTAGACTACAACACATCATACAAAATATGTGATACATTACTGCTCAATTTTACACATTAATCTCTCGTAATTAATAGTTTTAATTAATTCACCATCTCATGAGAAACTAATAAACTAGCCCATCCAAAATGTGTTTTTTCTATTTATAGCTTGAAATGTGCTTTGTGTGTAACTTAATAGGTCTATGCTTTGTGTGAAACATAAATTATCATACAAAATTTCCATATGCATATCATGTGCACATGTGCACATTTAATATATGTACATGCAAAATTTTGATATGATAATTTTTGTGTATTCAATCGTGGAAAAAAGTTCTCTTGGTTTCCTCCTCTAATTTGAGTTGTCTATTAAACTTACACAAACACACACACACACACACACACACACACACACATATATATATATATATATATATATATATATATATATATATATATATATATATATATATATATATATATATATATATATATATATATATATATATATATATATATAAGTAATTGTTAAATATATAATATGATGATACCAGCTTCATTGTTGGCCTATCCGAATATGGATCAGATGCAACACGCTCAATCTAGCGTACAATTTGGATATATCTACAAACCCTCATTGCTCCCATGAAGGTGTTATGTTTGCACTTTATAAGGTTATGAGTAAAAAGAGAATGAACAATAAGTGAAATGTAGAAGCAAACATATGTCAATATGTAAGTGTTAATATGTAATTCACAAGTATGTTAAGTATGAAATGGAACATAGAATCATTTATTAAAAGCTTAAGCTATCTATATAAAATTATATTAGTATTCTTAAAGGCATCAAATTTATATATGATCATTAAATGTAGTACTTTAGTATTATAATGCTATATGTGAAAGTAGGATGCCTAATTGAATGCTCATTTCCTAAAAATAGATGTTCTCGAGTTAGCCACAACATACATGTTGTTCTATATGTAGCTAAGCCTATATCATGTGTATATTGCAAAAAATCAAAACATAGTGTAAACGTTGTAAACAAAAACATTGAATAACATAAATAGACCTACAAGGTAGAAGGTATATTGTCAACATGACATGAGATGTGTGGTTCACATCCCATGTACACCAATTCCGATTGTTGACTTCTATTGAACATCAGATTAATAGGGGAAATCATATATATAGATCTTCATTGTAGTCCAATAATGTCTTGAACAAGCACTAATGTGAATTTTACCCAAACTCCTATGTTTTTCAAATTCCTTCATCTCATCCAGATTTGAGTAATAGGGTTATAATCTTCGAGGCATAACACATATATCCCTTCAATTTGATTCTAATCAATGTATATCATTTATACATATATATTTAGGATAACCGTTCAACTTTATCCATGTTTAATAAAAGTTGATAAGTTTTATTTAGAATGTTAATAAACAACAAAAATATAAAAAGTTTCAAGAAGATATAGCACACACACACACACACACACACATATATATATATATATATATATTATATGTATATATATATATGCACATACATACATACATACATACATACATATATATATATATATATATATATATATATATATATATATATATATATATATTATATATATATATATATATATATATATATATATATATATATATATATATATATATATATATATATATATATATATATGTGTGTGTGTGTGTGTGTGTGTGGGTGTGTGTGGGGGGGGGGGGGGAGTCATGATTATTGGTTAGGTTTTGTTAGAGTATATTTATAAATTGATGGAATATGGAAAAAGTGTAATGAATATTGTTAGTAGTCATAAAATCTAACAATATTATGAAATAAACTTTAAGAATTTTGAACTTGGTAAATATAGGTGGGCAAGAAATGTTAGTCACAAAGCTAGAACTACTAATCTAACATTACAGTTTATGTGTGCATAGGGAATGTATTGTTAGTAATAAACATTGATTTCTTTCCCAAATAAATCACAAAGCCCATTTATTTGGTTGACTCTCTCATGTAAACTTGTATGCATATATCATGTTATTGGTTATTGAAGTCCTTCGAGTTTATACTTTTATTTTTGATCCTTTGCTTGATCATTTTGTATTCTCCTATATGGTTGTTGATATTCTTATCATATTATGCATTGATTATCCGTAAACACATATTATAGTTGATTTATTATGTCACTCAAGATCATGAATCATTAATGATTCATTAACTAATCATTTTTCCTTTCGGTGTGTCTATAAGGAAAGTCACAAAGCAAAATTCATTGGATTTTGGGAGATAAAGGTACCTTAGATGTCACTACTTGGAATACCTGATGTGATATTTTATAAGATATATATATATATATATATATATATATATATATATATATATATATATATATATATATATATATATATATATATATATATATATATATATATATATATATATATATATATATATATAAAGTCTTATTTTGATTTTAAAAATATGTAGCCCCAGATACATGGTTTGGTTACATAACATTCAATTTTTGAAGTAAAGTAGACCATAAGTATTCTATCAAATACAATTTGGTGTTACTGGTGACACATAAATTGTATTACAATCATATAGATTGCAAATTTTTTTAATATACTATAATTACTAAATAATTTCCCACAAACCAATTAGAGTGTTCTCAACATACATAATTATAATATGGTAGCCTCAATGTGGATTTGTCAATTAAAGTTGTTGGTCGGTTACCAACTAAAAACATGACATTTCTTATCTAAGAGCGATTATTGGATATTTTACAAAATACATATACTAGGATAAAACCCTAATGACTTTGTTAGATTGATACAATATATGGTCATCTCCTTTGATTTAGAAAGAATCATCTGAGTATTTGTATGTATGGGTGAGATAGGCGTAGAGTTAGGGGAGAGGGTGTAGAGACCTTACTTAGGACTCCATTGTAATCTAGAGGTTTGTGTTTGTTTATATAATTTCTAAAATAAGATAATAAAGTAGAGTTATTGAATCATAAGTAAGAAGGAGCCATAAAGATAGTTAGGGTGGGGCTTAGGGGATAGGGGTGTATAGACCTTCTGTGGTGATCCCTTGTGATGGTAGGGGTTTATGCATGTTTATATAGTGTCTTATATTGTGTAATAAAGTTGAGGTATGTAATCATAAATAAAAGGAACCCATATAACAATTTTAAGTGGACTATTGTTAGACATAGATGAGTATACAACATGATATTAGCTAGCAGGATTAAATTGACATAGATCTAAGCCAAGGTAGAACTGACAAAGTAGAACCGAATAAGACATAGTTAGGCTAAGTCATTGTTAGGCAAAGTAGAACCAGAACAAGGAATAATTAGGATAAAGAAGAAACAAAATGAGGTGAAAATGAAACCAAGACTAAGCCAAGTATGAGGGCACACTATCCAGATCCCAAACCTATATCATTATTTTAATATTGATCACATCATTTTGAAACAAGGGTGTGCGATAGTACATCTAGATAAATAATTGTAAAGAAAATAAATTGAAAAATAAGACGGAGTAACGATATGTTTAGTTGTTTTTTACCTTGATTTTACGTAAATGGTTCCAAGAACCTTGTCATAAAGGATATATCTTATTAAGTCATCTAATTTAGATATGGGTTCTATACAAGCAATCATGTCAAACTAAAAGAAATAGATTATGGTATATGAATAAGGCATACTTTTTTTTAACAATTCCAAGTGTAATGTACCATAATGAAAGTAAAATTCTTTGTTATCGAGACCAATGCATTTGTTAGAATACTATGATGTAAGACGATTTCTTGGTATATACAAGGAATTTAGGTTTCTTATCTTGCAAGGTCATAATATGTTTCGTAGGTTATTATGATATAACACAAATACCTTGTAGCTAACTAACTGTCATGTAAATTCTTCCGTGTGAGTATTTCTTCATTACTATTATCTATGTCAAATGCACTACAATTTTTTAACTCGCTAACTGGTGGTCCAAATATATTTTTTAATCATTCATATATTCAATATATAATATGTAAATGGTTCTTGTCATTTCTTATTAAATGTAACAATTCAAGAAAATCGAAGTCATCTTATGCTATTTTGGATATAATCCTAAAAAAAGTCTTAGCCTTAGTCTTGATATAATGCTTTTATATATTAAATAGGACATTGGTCATATTTACTTTATTTCAATAACACTATGTCAATTCAATCGCTTTTCCAGTTTATGATCATAGACACCAACTTTTAATTGTACGTACTTACAAAGAAGCATACACCCATACATACAAACATACACAGACACATATACACACACACACACACACAATATATATATATATATCATGGTTGTAAAAATCGCTTGACGGTAGCTCGACGGTCGAGTGGGGTTAAGAGATTAATCAGATTAATCGGGGATTAGTCGTGGATTAATCGGGGACCCTAAATTATAAATGAATTTATTTATAAATATATAAATATAACAAAATAGCAATGTTTGATTCATTTATTCCAATATACACATCAAAGATTATACATTTGTTTGCTTTTATTCTTTAATATTGATTTTTTTTAGTTTTCTTGAGTTATTAGAGAGTGTTTGTGTCGTTATTTAAAAAAAACGAAATAAATAATAAATTAAAAATTTTAAAAAATATTTAAAAATGACCTGAAGACCGATTAATCGGCCGCCAAGACCGATTAATCGGTCGCCAAGGCCGATTTTTGCAGCAAAACGTTAAGCTGACCGATTAGGTCTAATCGTAATCGGTTGAAGACCGCCAAGCGATTAATCGCCGATTAATCGGCCGCCAAAGCCGATTTCTGCAACTCTGATATATATATATGTGTGTGTGTGTGTGTGTATGTGTGTTTCTATGTATATATGTGTATAGACACAAACACATGCCTATATATATTTATAAGGAATGTAAAATATACAATGACAACATACTTAATCAAGTAATATACTGATTATATAAAACATTAGTCAATATATTTCAAAATCAACAACATACTTCATTTAGTACAAAGTTGTTATATAATAACATGTTGTTTGATACCTCGGTAGTCTAGTTTTCATAAGAATGCATCCTTTATGTCATACACACATACTTTTATATTTTGTAGTTGTATTATATATATATATATATATATATATATATATATATATATATATATATATATATATATATATATATATATATATATATATATATATATATATATATATATATATATATATATATATATATATATATATATATATTCAAATATAAACTATATCTATTGTTTAAATGTAGGACTAATTCTGGTCCACTCATTTGTAAGGGTTACCAAGGTAAATTAATATAATAATTAATTAAATCTAGTTTAATTTAGGTATTTGACTGGTTATTCCTTAATTATCTCATTCTTTTTATTTCTCTTCTTATGATACACTCAATCGAACACCTACTGCACCATCCTTCCTCCGTCGAGCTTGCCCCTCTCAGCCCTACTACTACGTCGATACCCTAGCCGTCCTCACACAGTGTCGTCGCCGCCTTCGCACAGTGACGTCGCCGCCCTCGTACAGTGCGATTTCCGATTTGAAAATACGTAAAATTAGGGGATAATATTTTGGTATTTTTCAAAATAGCGTGAAGCAATATTTCCAATTTGAAAAATACGTAAAAGCAGGGGATAAAATTTAGCGAACTGTTGCTGCTTTTACACATTAAGAAAAATACTAAAATATTATCATAATAGCTTGGTATTCTCCGAGAATTATGGTAAAGGGATGTGGTTTGCTTTTACGCATTAAGAAAAATACCAAAATATTATCATAATAACTTGATATTCTTTGAGAATAGTGGTAAATTTTTGGGTTTGTGTTTTGTATATTATTCTCTAAGAATATATATGAGGGTTGGTATATATATGTGAAATATGCACTTTTATTATCTGAGAATGGTTCAATTGTATTGATGTTTTGTATATTATTCTCTAAGAATTTATATTAGGTTTACTGTACGTTATGGTTTTTTGCACTTTTTAGTTTTGTCCATTCTCTTTACTTTTTGGTGTTCACCATTCTTCAGGGATGATATGAAGAATGATATAGACTATAATTCTTTTTTCATAACAGTTAGTTACATTTATATTATTCTGCACCTTTATATATGAGTTGTATTATGTGTATTTTTAGAGAATTACCTCAGTTGTAACAAATTTACTCTACCAAGTATGGTATTCTCCGAGAATTACACATTAAGTTAACATTATTATTAACATTTGACAAATGAATTGATTATGCTATTTATCAAATGTTATAATTTTACAGAAACAATCACATGTAAAAAATTTGTTTTTATATTTTTCAATTTTATGTACCTTTTGATTTTGACAATTTTTTGTACTTTTTGTGTTTACGATATTTCAAGAGTGCCCCCTATTCTCACAGAGAATTACACTTACAGATTATTATTTTTATTCTCATTTTACATGCGCATGATCAATTAAAACGAATGTGGACTTACTTGTAAATCAATTTAAGTTTTTATTCTTTCTGCCATCTCTACGTCTCAAAGAATGCTTCGATTCGTCGTAGAATCAGAGGTTTAATCTGTGTATTTTTGTGTAATTTGATTATGATTCTTGGTACGAACTGAGTTGTATTTCTAATGATTTGTAACTGATTTGCATATTCGTGTCCCGTGATCTTAGCATTTTTGGGTATTAATCATAATCCATTCCTTAGTTATAGGTGATACAATTTTACTTTTATACCCTTTATCAGTCGTTTATTAAGAAAACAAATAAATTCTTTGTATTTATTTACAGGAATGCCACTTTCACCACAGCCATTGATTGTTTTAATCTAACGAACCAAATAGAGTCTTACAATCACACAATAACTAACATTCTTATCTAATACTATATATATATATATATATATATATATATATATATATATATATATATATATATATATATATATATATATATATGTGTGTGTGTGTGTGTATATATATATATATATATATATATATATATATATATATATATATATATATATATATATATATATATATATATATATATATATATATATATACTAGTTGTAAGACCCGTGTATTACACGGGATGATATAAAAATATATAAATTATGAATATGTAAACATTTATATTTAAAAAAACAATACTATCGTGGTCATTTTGTATAATTATCAACAACTATGTAAACAGAGTGAAAGGAAGTTAGATACAACCCAATACAAAACCTAAAAATAAACTAAGCAAAAGAAAGAAAGAAATAAGGATCGAAGAACACAAGCATCGATAATTTTATCAAAAAAATTAAACCTAAAACACAAAGATATTAAACCTAGTGAAGCAAACAATATGATTTAGGGCTAAAAGTCATCTAGCCAATACATCAACCAAAACAAAATAAACCTGGTTCAAGCAAAACAAAACGATTTATGTCAAGAAATTGAAAAATAGAACAAAAAATCGATCAGGTTCAAGTGTTAATAACTAAAGTAGAGAGAAAATTACAAGCCAATACATCAAGCAAAACAAAGCAATTTAATGCTTAGAATTTTCTGATTTCTGTGAGTTCTCTTCTATATTTCCAAATTTCTCCGGGTTTCTTATATTTGCAATAAAAAAAGAATTGAATAATTGTGGCAGATAAGTTAGGCTAGGAAAAATATAAATAAGAAAGATATTTTCAACTAAGTATTAGAATATAATATATTGTTTGTTTATTAAAATTAATACATTTTGTAGTGATATATAACCACCAAATTATTTAAGTTACCAGAAAATATAATTCTATTTCTTAAGAAAAAATATAATCCTAAATACAAAAAATTAGTTATTAAACAACGACAAATACTACAGATTTCTCTTTACATAATGAATATATATGTAATGCTGCTATTACATAGGGACAATTTTTATAATATCGCTATTCTCAGGGACCAAAACTATAATTATGCGAATTAAAAACTATAGGGATCAAAATCGTAATTATCTTAAAATAAAAACTATAACGACCAAAACTGCAATTATTACAAACTATAAACTATAAGGACGGAAAATGTATTTATTAAACATAAAAAGCATAAGGACCAAAGTTGTAATTATGCAAATTAAAAACTATAGGGATCAAAATTGTAATTATCCTAAAATAAAAACTATAAGGACCAAAACTGTAACTATCACAAACTATACACTATAAGGACTGAAATTGTATTTATTAAGCATATATAAGGACCAAAGTTGTAATTATGCAAATTAAAACTATAGGGATCAAAATTGTAATTACCTTAAATTAAAAACTATGAGGACTAAAAATGTAACTAATTTAAACGATAAACTCTAAGGACTAAAAGTGTAGTTTTTGAAAATAAAAAGTATAAGGACCAAATATGTAATTAACTCATTTTAATTCATTAATGGCAATTATGTAATTATTGAGAACTTTAAGGCCATTTTGTTGTTTTTCCTCGTTTTTAGTAGGATATATAATTTGTCATCGTAATCGAAATAACCAAAAAATAAAATTAACAATCTTAAAGAGATTATTAAGATTATCAAAATTAGTAATCGCATTATGGCAATATAATTACGCTACAAATATTAGTACATATAATAAAATACCTTCATAAAAGAGTATTAATGACTTTTAGGAAAGGATTTTGGAAATAGCTTCATAAAAGCACATTAATGAACTTTTATTTTTTAGAAAGAACATTAATGAACTTTTTAATTTTTAGGGAAATTCAAAATCATGAGAAAATGATATGTGGCCAAATGAATATGGTGGTGACATGTGGCTTTGAGATACTTATTTATTAGGATAGGATATATATATATATATATATATATATATATATATATATATATATATATATATATATATATATATATATATATATATATATATATATATATATATATATATATATATATATATATATATATATATATATATATTGATTTGTTTGAAAACTCTTTTTGAAGACTATATATCTTTT
>CM042014.1:47842293-47987293 GCA_023525715.1 Cichorium intybus | reverse complement strand
GTTTCTTTGGAGCATGTGAGAATCAACTAAGTATAAGTATGAGACAAAAAGGGAGTATATAGAGGTTACTAGGGGTAGGGGTGGCAATTCCAACCCGAACCTGCCAACCCAACCCGAAGCCAACCCAATAATTTGCAGGAACCCATTTAATTAAATGGGTTGACCTGTTTAATTCGTTTAATTAAATGGGTTAGGTTAGGGTTGAAATTTTCAACCTGATTTCAACTCGCCAACCCAATTAAAACATTATATATATATATATATATATATATATATATATATATATATATATATATTTATATATATATATATATATATATATATATATATATATATATATATATATATATATATATATATATATATATATATATATATATATATATATATATATATATATATATATATATATATATATATATATATATATATAGTATTACTATTTAATTAATTGTTATATTATAATTATTTTTTATTTAGATAATTAGTATTTAATGCTTTATTTGGAATCCAAAAACTAGTCAACTTACAACACACGTATCCTATTATTGTCGCTGCCCTACACTTCTCTCACATGAAATTGGACTTTCAGTTTCTTATCTCCTAGAGTTGCCTTCTCGTTTCTCTTTCAAACCCTAATTTGGCATTCTTTTCATATCAAGAAGATGAATTCATAAAATAGAAGTGGAGTCTCGGTTTCTCATTAAATTGGTCAACTCAGGTTCAACCCAATTATTAAACAGGTTGGGTTCAAAAAATGTTAAACAGGTCAACCTGATTTCAACCCATTTATTAAAAAGGTTGGGTTGGGTTGAAATTCGTCAACCTGTTTACTTAAATAGGTTGGGTTGGGTACATATTTTCAACCTATTTAATTAAACAGGTCGACCCGTTTACAACTCAACCCAACCCATTGCCATCCCTAACTAGGGGTATATCTTGTAATATATATATATATATATATATATATATATATATATATATATATATATATATATATATATATATATATATATATATATATATATATATATATATATATATATATATATATATATATATATATATATATATATATATATATATATATATATATATATATATATATATATATATATATATATATATATATATATATATATATATATATATATATATATATATATATATATATATATATATATATATATATATATATATATATATATATATATATATATATATATATATATATATATATATATATATATATATATATATATATATATATATATATATATATATATATATATATATATATATATATATATATATATATATATATATATATATATATATATATATATATATATATATATATATATATATATATATATATATATATATATATATATATATATATATATATATATATATATATATATATATATATATATATACAACACCAAGTTCCATGGGTTGATATGGCTAAAATGATATTAGTCGTATTGGGCTAAAACAAAAGAGTGCATTCATGCATGCACACCAATAAACTGTAAGGAAAAAAGCACATATAAGAAAGTATCAATATTTTTGGACTCTTCTGTAATGATGCAACTTGATCAGTTATAATATTGTAACATCCTAAAATTTTGAATAATTGGATGTTACGAAAAGAGAGTAAATATCCTTGGAATTTATAGAAAATGCGTGAGAATATTATGCTTGTATTAAGGGTAATATGGTCATTCCAGAGAGCCCATAGTTGAATCAGTAGAGCTAATACTTAAGAAGAACAAATTGAGTTGTCTTATGGTATAAATGTAATTGGGACATGTTATAATGTTGTTAGGATAAAAACCGTATTAATTGTGTAAAAGCATATTAATAATGCAAGAGCACAAAACCACTACATAAGCATATTATCATTGTAAAACAAGAAAAGTTTAAAGCATATTAACAAGTATTATGCACCCTATGTTCATGATCATACAACTCGAGATGTATGCATCATATTCATTAACATTCTAATTAAACGTTATAGTCTACCTGACAAGGAATACAAAGATAACAAAAGAAACTAAATCAAAGTGAGTTTGTATGAGAGATTATAGACATTTGAAGTTAGGGAAAAGGTTTCATGAACTAAGAAAAAGTAAGAAAATTTTCTACATCTGGAAAAACGTTCCAACAACCCGAAAGGCCGACTTTGGACTTTTGAAAGGGTAACTTCCTGATGTTCAAATAACGCGTGTAATATATCAATGGAAAGTCCTTGAAACAAAGAATATAATGAAAAAAAGAACCAAGTCAGTTGAAGTCCTTTTAAGGAGTTATGAAGGTTCAAAGTTGATGAAAAGGTGAAAGGAGTAAACCATCGAGTGGGAAATGGATTTTCAAGAAGAATCAAGGGCAAGACAAAGGGCTTTTGTCATCCAACCTAATAAATCAAGGTAATAAGCCAGTACATTTACTTCGTATTGTAACGACCCAAATTTATAAAATAAAAATGTAAAATAAATTTTGTGTGATTTAAAGCTTTATGCGCATTTTTACGAGAAATTATGATTGAAAGGGTAATTTAGTCATTTTTCACATAAAGGGTAAATTGGTCATTTGACCAAATGTGGAAATTTCTATAAACTTTATTTATGAATAAGGACTAAAATGCAAGAATTATAGTTCCAAGTGGCCAAAATAAGTGTTAGTGTTAAAAGTCTAAAGAATGCAAGCTTAGGGACCAAATTTGCAAAATTTTTATAAATAAAAATAAACATAAATGAGTGATTTATAACTCATTCTCCAGAAATTTGTAGAGGATTCGAGAGAGAGTAGGAGGATACGGGAAGAAGAAGAAGATTAGAGGAATTTTCACAAGAATTAGAAGAAGGAATTGAAGATTCCTTAGTAATCAAGGTAAGAACGCCACTATTCATCATCTTCTCCATGTGATTTCTGGAAATTCGAGTTATGAAGTTCATAGAATGTTTCCAGAAATTCATCTACATTAAGTCATGATAAAACATCAAATAGATACACCTAGATTGCAAAGAATTCTTGAAATTTTGGTAAAATCCTTAGAAATGGGTTTTGAGCTCAAGAACCCTAGAAATTGGGTTATGAGTTTGAAACTGATTTCCAGTGATTTGGCAAGTCCAAAGGGTCATAAAGAGTGTAAGAAATCAGTTCTAAACTTAAAAATCAAACAAATTAGTTTTTGGCTAAAAATGGGCATTACGGGAATGTTTTAAGCCTTGGAATGGAATTGTTGATTCCATGGTTTAAAACTATAAGTAAACTGCTATTTAAGGCCTAAAAATGACCTTAAAATGATTAAGATACGTATTAAGGACTTAACCCTCGAACTAAAGGACCTGCAGCACAAAAATCAGCCAAGGAAGAAATCCCCAGGAAACACACGAGTCGTGTGTTCCATAGAAGGAAAAACACACGAGTCGTGTGCCCCCTGGAATTCCTTCTGTCCATTTTTTGAGTTTTGAACTCGATGTTAGACTTGTCCGATCGACCCGTAACTCATACCATAGTCTTAAAATGGTATGAAAACATATGGGAAATTGTTAAATCAATAATCCGACCTCGCGGAAAATCACTGTAGCAAGCAGTGGCTAAAAATCAAGTAATTATCTAAACTTGATTTTGAGATTTTAGCTAGATTGGTCCGATAAACTTCAAACTTGAAACACAGGTTTGAAATGGCATAAGACTTCATGGAAAGGTGTTGGAATTAGAATACGATCTCGTGAGGCTACTGTAGCAAAATACGTACAATACACGACTTATTTAAAGTTGGTCATTTTAAAGCTATCTACTTATTATGATCAACAAAAGTATTAGAAAGGACTCTAACATGTTATAGAGTCGATTTAAATGTAATTAATGTATCAAATACTATATATATAGGTGCAAGTCAAGTAGTTGAACACCGAAAGGGTAAAGAACCGAGGAACGTCTAGACAACCTTTCACAAGTCATAAGGTGAGTACATGTAGCATTTTACCCATTTTGGGATACATGGCAAGTAAGTAAGTATTTTGCAGATTTCATATCTTATTTTTATATGTGAAAAATATTTGCAAAAATGGTCCTTTTTCTAGTTTAAATAGAAAGTTAACTGCTATATTTGAAAGTATGATTCTTGATGATAGCCTGAATTATGATAGAAATATGTTTGAGTCAAAAGCTTGACATTTAGCCATTTCTTGGCAAGTAAGTATATTTAAGATTTCTTATGCAATCTTTCTATGTGATATTAAATACAAGAGTACTATTATTGATTTGTTTATGAAAGTATAATGCTATGTTTGAAGTGATGTTTTGACTATAAGTCAAGTTAAATGATAGTATATTGGTCTATAAACCAATAATGTGAAAGTATGTTTTGGTCTAAGAACCAAATTATGTAAAAGTATATTTTGATTATTATAAGATTGAAGCTATACTTGGCATATAGCCATAAAGACATATTATGATGAAGTTTGGCACCTAGCCACAAGTTATGTATATGAGAAATGTTTAAGCAAGCAGCAAGTATGTTTTTTTTTATGACTGGTAATTGTAGCAAGCAGCATTAGTAAAGGAACTATGTTCCAACCTACCCGGGTTAGGTAAGGGATCTACTGGGGGCGAGCCCCATCGCGAAGTAGATTGCCTCAGCACTTCTATGGTAAGGATTGATCCGTTCTTTCTAGCCATAGAGACTTGGGGTATCACTTATAGTGATTAACGCCCTAAGTATAAAAATCCAGCAAGCTTATAAAACCAGTCAAAGAAAGTAAGAACAATGTTATTTTCGTAAAGAGTTGTACTATGTTTTTATTATAAAGTTTTGAAAGAATGCAATTACGCAAAGGATGATATGAACTGATTTTGAAAGGAATTAAGAAATAGTGATATGATAATATCTTGAAACTTTGAAAGATGTTATTTTTGTAAAGAAAGTTATGAAATGTTTTCAAAAAGTAAAAAGTATAGTATGATGTTTATATAAAGATCTGACAGAAGTTTATGTTATAAATTTTATAAAAGTTGGTAAAGAAGTTAAAGATTGAGTCTAAAACTCATGTAACTCACGAGACATTATTGTCTTACGTATTCTATTTTATGCCATGTATTCCAGGTTAAAAGCTAAAGTATTTTTGGATGAAGTTTAGCTGGAGTGGAGCTCGAATTAGCTCCTATCTTGGACTCAAGGTTTAATCCTTTTCTTGCTTACTATGGTTAGTTTTGATATAGATTTGTACACCCATTGGTTTTAAACATGTAAATTATCGGTTTTTGATAAACCGTATTTTTGTATTTATGAAATTTTATGAAAAACCATAGTATTTGCAAACAGTAGAATTGGGGTGTCACAAGTTGGTATCAGAGCCATAGTTTAAGCGAATTAGGATTGGCTTGTTCCACTCCTAGGCTTAAACTCATGCTATAAAAATGTTAATTTATGAAAAGTATGTTATATGATGTCTTAAAAAAAAAAAAAAAAAAAAAAAAGACATTAAACAATGTTTTAAGCATGTAGATATATAACACTAATAAGTGTTAAGTTAACGTTTAAAGTGAACAAAGTTTTGAACGTGAGGAAAATTATAAGATATTTTCCGTAACTGTCTATATTTAGTTATTTACTAAAGGCTATGTTATAAAGTAGAAGATTTCTATTTGTAATTACATGTATTTATAATGGTGTTATATGTTGAAAGAACCAGTGTTCCATGAAACCTTGTGGTAACAGTAGAATCAATATGTATAGGTGATTATGGTAATATGGGCCCGTATTATCATAATCACAGGATATGTATTGAGACTAGTGGAATCACAAAGGAATAATGGTAATCTGGTGGGTAAAGTTTTAAAGAGAATGACAAGTAGAACATAGGAATTATATGCCTATGTAATAACAACCAGTAAGGTTATAAGTATTAAGTGTTAGTATGGTGGATATATATATATATACCACTTCGTAAAGTAAAGTAAAAGAAAATAATGTGATAATTAACATTTTAGATGAATTGAAAAATAGTAAAGTATGTGCCTGTAGAGGCGAGAGGAGGTATGAATAAGAGCGATATGAAGAAGAACATGGATACAGATTAACCATACGAGAGTTGTAAGACTCTTGCATAAAGACTGTAAATTACCAGTGGAATGTATTAATAATATATACATTTCTATATAAAGAAAAGAAGAAGTGTCCAAATATTGGACAAGTGAACAAGTTGTAAATTTAGTAATGAGTCAAGTAAAGTGACAAGCAGCAGAATAACTGAAGAATAAATAAAGATGACGGGTGATCAGTACAGAAGTCCAATAGCTTTGTGGTGTAAAGTCGAAAAGAAATAAATTCAAGTAAAGCAAGGATAATATGCCTTGTTTATTATAGCATAAGCATATGAAAACCATATTGAGGTGGTTATATTTACATATAGACTTAGAAGTTGTTCGCGTGAATCGGCCTGTAATAGAAGCAGAATATCGTTATAAGACGGAGAGATTAAAGTTATGAGAAAAGCTAAAGATAGAAGGTGACAATGGTGGCAAAGAATGGAAGACCAACTGTCGGGGTTTGAATAAAGAAGACAAAGGGAAGCGTCCCAAGGATGGACAATTGAATAAGTTTTAAGTACAATGATATAATGAGTAATAAAAACAAAGTAAGATTACCCAAATGGGGAAAAGAATGATGAATGTTAAATTGTTAAAGATTATGATATTTTAACTAAAATGTATTACTGTAATGTGCTAAAATGAATGTGAATCGAGAAATAAATGTTGAATGCCTAAATAAATCTAAGGCAAGAAATTTAAGGTGAAACAAATGATGATAAGATGATGGTTGCTAGGTATTAAGTTCCGCAACCAAATGAATTAAATAAAAGAAGAAATACCAATAATGGAAGAACATAATGACGTATGTTAATTGAAGAAAATGAAAAGCATGTGAGCAAAATGACTAAAGGTCATAAATGATATGAAGTAAAGAAAAGAATAAATATCTAAACAAGTAGTAAACGAAGAATTAAGGATAATGTAAGAATAATAATAATCAGATAGGAAGTTACTACTTCCGAATGTGAATAATGGATAAAAGTATCCAAAGATTGTGATAAAGGTTCAGTACATGGCTAGTAACCATGAAATACAAAGAAGCGTATATATGTTTATACGTGCTTATAAGTATAAAAGCATGAGAAAGTTTTGATATATATGTATAAACGTGGGTATGAAATAAGTATTCTACTTAAGATACTACAATGTATGAAGCAAAAGAGTAAAATAAGATATTGGGCTTATTGCCTCGAAATCCAAAAGAATAAAAAATGATGAGAAAATAAATGGCAAATGTATATCGCCTAGAGATACGTAAGAAGGAAGTTTCAAAAGAAACATGAAATATATAATGTTGTAAAGAACTATATAGTGAAAAGAAATTGAGTATAAATGAAAGAACAATGCTATGTGTTAGACATGTAGTCTTATAACACATAACAGAAATGGTAAAAGATGTAGAAAAAAAAAAAAAAAATTATTGTTTTAACACTAGCTATAAAAAGTAAAGAGTAATAAGAAGTAATGGTAATTGAAAGTTATGACCAGAAATTGTCATGGAACGAAAATGACTAAAGTGTTAATTTGAGTTTTTTTTAAACCAAAAGAGCATTAAGTATATAAAACATACATTAAGAACATGTATGTATGTATTAAGAAGTTATTTGAGACAATGGGTTATATCATAATGTCAAGTTGAAATCATGTTATGACTGAAAGTATACAAGGTTGGTAAATGAAATTTTTGACAGTTTTGACTTTTATAAGAGTCAAACAGAGAATATATTATGAAACAAAAATTTGGAGCATGTATGAATTGTATTGAAATTTAGATTAGAATAATGAAATACTAGATGGCATGAATTGGGAACACCAAATAATCCGCATGGTAAGGTCGAGAAGCTAAGCAGTAAATCAAGAGATAGTATCTAGTTATAAAAGACTAAGGTGGGACAAGAAACTGAAAGTTTAACTTTGAAATCAAGAAATTAACAAATATGATTGTGAAACCTAATTGCTCCACAGGATGGTAATATCATGAAAAGTAAAATAAGTATAGACTGATACGATATATGAAAAGAAAGTAGTACATGTAATGTACAAGAAATGACTAAGATGAATGTGAAAATGTAAATTCATGATTTGAATCATTGGCAAGTAATATGACGGAAAAGTAAAAAGAATCAAGACATGTATGATTAGATACATGTAATATATAGTAGAAAATAATGACAGTAATAATTTATTGTAAAATTATGAAAGTTAGTGAGGATGTGAAATAAAACAAAAAGGAATGTATTCCTTATATGTAATGATAAGTCGAGAATTGTTAATAGATGTAAAGAATAATAAAGTGAGGTCTAAATGATCTAAAGAACAATTATGTAAAGACAGGAAGTTTTAAACTTCTAAAAAGAAAGGAGAAGTTATGATCGAGTAAAATGTCCATTAAGGGATAAAATTTGTACAAGAAAAAGATCTTTGATGTATTTATAAATTTATAAAAATACGAGATATATATTTTCATGTTTAATGGTATTAGAATTTTCATAAGTAAAAGAATGTGGTGAGTATAATCTCACATGTTTTGATAAAGATATGAAGAGAATTATAAAGTAGATGGTTATTAATGATAAAGTATTGAAGTATGAAGCTATTTTGTAAAATAAGTTTACAAACGATTGTATATAAATGAAATGAGGTAAAATGTGAATGAATGATTAAAGGGTTGTGAAAGCAGATAAAATGACCAAAATTATATTTTTGGTTAACTGGAATGATATAAAGTTTTAAAGAGATTATGTTAATCCTTTATAAAGGATTGAAAGCAGAAATTGTTAAGAGCTGATTACAGAATCAAAAACAACCAAAGAATGAAAGATTAAAAGATAAAATAGTGAAGAATAGGTTCATGTACTGGTAAAAAGAAAGTACCTATTAGGTACCAACTTTGGCGGAGAACATGTGAAAAGAAAAGGGAAGTGATTTCCTAGATTGGGTAACGTTACGATGATTCCGAGGACGGAATCCCAATAAGGGGGAGGTAGTTGTAACGACCCAAATTTATAAAATAAAAATGTAAAATAAATTTTGTGTGATTTAAAGCTTTATGCGCATTTTTACGAGAAATTATGATTGAAAGGGTAATTTAGTCATTTTTCACATAAAGGGTAAATTGGTCATTTGACCAAATGTGGAAATTTCTATAAACTTTATTTATGAATAAGGACTAAAATGCAAGAATTATAGTTCCAAGTGGCCAAAATAAGTGTTAGTGTTAAAAGTCTAAAGAATGCAAGCTTAGGGACCAAATTTGCAAAATTTTTATAAATAAAAATAAACATAAATGAGTGATTTATCACTCATTCTCCAGAAATTTGTAGAGGATTCGAGAGAGAGTAGGAGGATACGGGAAGAAGAAGAAGATTAGAGGAATTTTCACAAGAATTAGAAGAAGGAATTGAAGATTCCTTAGTAATCAAGGTAAGAACGCCACTATTCATCATCTTCTCCATGTGATTTCTGGAAATTCGAGTTATGAAGTTCATAGAATGTTTCCAGAAATTCATCTACATTAAGTCATGATAAAACATCAAATAGATACACCTAGATTGCAAAGAATTCTTGAAATTTTGGTAAAATCCTTAGAAATGGGTTTTGAGCTCAAGAACCCTAGAAATTGGGTTATGAGTTTGAAACTGATTTCCAGTGATTTGGCAAGTCCAAAGGGTCATAAAGAGTGTAAGAAATCAGTTCTAAACTTAAAAATCAAACAAATTAGTTTTTGGCTAAAAATGGGCATTACGGGAATGTTTTAAGCCTTGGAATGGAATTGTTGATTCCATGGTTTAAAACTATAAGTAAACTGCTATTTAAGGCCTAAAAATGACCTTAAAATGATTAAGATACGTATTAAGGACTTAACCCTCGAACTAAAGGACCTGCAGCACAAAAATCAGCCAAGGAAGAAATCCCCAGGAAACACACGAGTCGTGTGTTCCATAGAAGGAAAAACACACGAGTCGTGTGCCCCCTGGAATTCCTTCTGTCCATTTTTTGAGTTTTGAACTCGATGTTAGACTTGTCCGATCGACCCGTAACTCATACCATAGTCTTAAAATGGTATGAAAACATATGGGAAATTGTTAAATCAATAATCCGACCTCGCGGAAAATCACTGTAGCAAGCAGTGGCTAAAAATCAAGTAATTATCTAAACTTGATTTTGAGATTTTAGCTAGATTGGTCCGATAAACTTCAAACTTGAAACACAGGTTTGAAATGGCATAAGACTTCATGGAAAGGTGTTGGAATTAGAATACGATCTCGTGAGGCTACTGTAGCAAAATACGTACAATACACGACTTATTTAAAGTTGGTCATTTTAAAGCTATCTACTTATTATGATCAACAAAAGTATTAGAAAGGACTCTAACATGTTATAGAGTCGATTTAAATGTAATTAATGTATTAAATACTATATATATAGGTGCAAGTCAAGTAGTTGAACACCGAAAGGGTAAAGAACCGAGGAACGTCTAGACAACCTTTCACAAGTCATAAGGTGAGTACATGTAGCATTTTACCCATTTTGGGATACATGGCAAGTAAGTAAGTATTTTGCAGATTTCATATCTTATTTTTATATGTGAAAAATATTTGCAAAAATGGTCCTTTTTCTAGTTTAAATAGAAAGTTAACTGCTATATTTGAAAGTATGATTCTTGATGATAGCCTGAATTATGATAGAAATATGTTTGAGTCAAAAGCTTGACATTTAGCCATTTCTTGGCAAGTAAGTATATTTAAGATTTCTTATGCAATCTTTCTATGTGATATTAAATACAAGAGTACTATTATTGATTTGTTTATGAAAGTATAATGCTATGTTTGAAGTGATGTTTTGACTATAAGTCAAGTTAAATGATAGTATATTGGTCTATAAACCAATAATGTGAAAGTATGTTTTGGTCTAAGAACCAAATTATGTAAAAGTATATTTTGATTATTATAAGATTGAAGCTATACTTGGCATATAGCCATAAAGACATATTATGATGAAGTTTGGCACCTAGCCACAAGTTATGTATATGAGAAATGTTTAAGCAAGCAGCAAGTATGTTTTTTTTTATGACTGGTAATTGTAGCAAGCAGCATTAGTAAAGGAACTATGTTCCAACCTACCCGGGTTAGGTAAGGGATCTACTGGGGGCGAGCCCCATCGCGAAGTAGATTGCCTCAGCACTTCTATGGTAAGGATTGATCCGTTCTTTCTAGCCATAGAGACTTGGGGTATCACTTATAGTGATTAACGCCCTAAGTATAAAAATCCAGCAAGCTTATAAAACCAGTCAAAGAAAGTAAGAACAATGTTATTTTCGTAAAGAGTTGTACTATGTTTTTATTATAAAGTTTTGAAAGAATGCAATTACGCAAAGGATGATATGAACTGATTTTGAAAGGAATTAAGAAATAGTGATATGATAATATCTTGAAACTTTGAAAGATGTTATTTTTGTAAAGAAAGTTATGAAATGTTTTCAAAAAGTAAAAAGTATAGTATGATGTTTATATAAAGATCTGACAGAAGTTTATGTTATAAATTTTATAAAAGTTGGTAAAGAAGTTAAAGATTGAGTCTAAAACTCATGTAACTCACGAGACATTATTGTCTTACGTATTCTATTTTATGCCATGTATTCCAGGTTAAAAGCTAAAGTATTTTTGGATGAAGTTTAGCTGGAGTGGAGCTCGAATTAGCTCCTATCTTGGACTCAAGGTTTAATCCTTTTCTTGCTTACTATGGTTAGTTTTGATATAGATTTGTACACCCATTGGTTTTAAACATGTAAATTATCGGTTTTTGATAAACCGTATTTTTGTATTTATGAAATTTTATGAAAAACCATAGTATTTGCAAACAGTAGAATTGGGGTGTCACAGTATGGTTTTAAATTGGGAATTTTGGGATGAACCTAAGATCCCTAATGATAAGGGTTGAATCATTTGGTTAAATTATGGTTAGATAATAATTGTTAGAGTTTGATTAATGACTTATTTACTAATATTAACATATTACTTGTCAATATTAGCACTTATAATATATGGTAAAAGTGCTTAATGCATTACATGAAAAGTACAACTTGTTTAAGCATAGATTATGAAGTTCGGAATACGGCTATGGAGTAATTATCATGCTATAAGCCCATATTAGCATGTTATTTGTAGAAATGTGTAGTATTTAGTAAATGTACAAGTATGTAATGCATGACATCAAATGTACAACTTTACAAGTTTTGAAGATATGAACTTGTGAAAGGAATCATATGTATTAGGCAAGTGCTAATAACTCGACAATACATGGAATAACCTTAATTATGATGAAAGAGCTTGGAACTCGGTCAACTGATAAAGTGGAAGCGTGTTATTTGCATGGAGTGCAAGTATGAGCATTTTTAATTATAAATTTCCCCTAACTTTTATTTAATATTTTTTAGTATTTTTTTTTTTGAACAGCTAAATTTTATAAAGAGCAACTAGCAAAAAACTAGCACAGAAATAAAACAATTACATCACAATTAAGGAAGGATTTAAACGCCACAAGTTCCAATCTATCTTCTTCTTAGACCGACTATCACACCAAAGGAACGATTGAGCAACAATATCATCAAATATAACACTCTTTTTAGGAAGTGTTTTTTCAAAGATTGTATCGTTCCGAAATCTCCAGATGTACCACCACGCCACAGAAATCACTCCTTCCAGAATTTCTTTAGCCAGCTTTTGTAATCTCAAATCTTGAAGCCAAGTCCTCCAATTCGCTAAAGACCAATCGTTTGGTAAAACTACATCCCACCATTTTCCAATTCTAGTAAAAATCTCTTGAGCAAAACTACACTCGAAAAAAAGATGAGCAATCTCTTCAGCTTTAACTCCACAAACCGGACATAAGATAGACTCCAACTCTATGCCTCTTTTAGACATGTTTCATCTCGTAGGTAAGCCATTCAACATCATCTTCCAAGCAAAAACATTGATTTTTATAGGAATCATCTTGATCCACCTTGTAGGCACTCCCGTACCACCATTGACCACGTCATCAATACATCGCCTAGTGGAACTCACCGAGAAAGAACCATCTGTCACCAAATCCCAAAGCCAAATGTCTCGATTATTAGAAATATAAACGTCTTTCATAATTCTCTCCAACTCCCCCTTTTGCTCTTCCTCCATACCCCCCATCGGCGATCGAAAAACGATTTTTTAGTATTTTTAAATTAGTTTTTACAACCGTATATGCATGAAAAACGAATATGCAGCAAATATTGAAAAACGATTTTTTAGTATTTTTAAATTAGTTTTTAAAGAAATTTTGTTATATGGCCACTTATATATATATATATATATATATATATATATATATATATATATATATATATATATATATATATATATATATATATATATATATATATATATATATATGTGTGTGTGTGTGTGTGTGTGTGTGTTTCTTATAATTTTCCATTTTAAAGATTAGCTTTTTGTTATAAAATCGTTTTTCAATATTTGCTGCATATTCGTTTTTCATGCATATAGGGTTGTAAAAACATATACAAATTTAATTTTTTACATATTTGTCCTCACAAATAAAAAATACACCATCTTGTGTAAATAAACTTTTTTTTTTTTTTTTTTGTTAATCATGCGTTACCTAATGTACATACATAAATTTTCTGTAAAATATGCACGGATGTTCATCTCGTAGTTAAACACAAAATCATATAGTAGCCTTTGGGCTACCTATTTGTATCTCACAATGTTATGTTAATCTAGTATTTTATCAATTAATATATTTTCACTCTAAAATAATTTAATTTACTACCATTAGCACTTTTATTGTTTTTAAAAAAGGTAATTCCACATGCATTGTGTTTTAGGTATTTTTCATGTGTAAAATGCAATTGTTTGAGTGTGGCAAAAAAATAATTCTCTTTAAAAGGTATTGTGTAAAGCCTAAAATAGAGTTAAAAGCAGTGTTGCAAAACTCGGCCAACTCGACCGAGTACTCGGACTCGGCTAGGTACCTTGGCGATTTTTCAAGAATCGGTCTAATAAATCGGACTAGCTATTACTCGGAATTCCTCGGAGATTCCTCGGATTTCCTCGGAAATTCTTTGGATTTCCTCGGAAATTCCTCGGATTTACTCGGAAATTCCTCGGTCAAAACTTATACTCGGTTTGTTGACTGAAAAAAATGAAAATAAACCCCTAAATTAATTGATATTCATCTATTTTGTTATAAATCTAATGAACTTATAATATTTGTCATATATATAATTTACCAAAAATTAGTTTCTTTATAATTTACGTTATCCGAGTACTCGTCCGAGTACTCCCCGCCTAGCCGAGTAATCGCTACTCGCTAGTCCACCGATCTGGGAGCGCCTAACGTCTTTTGCAACACTGGTTAAAAGTGGTAAATATTATAATTTTTTTACAAAACATTCTTACAAGAAGCATAAGTGGGCTTCCTACCTTGTTTTCATTATCGTATAAATGTGTCAACCTATGTAAGCTTGGAAGAGAGAATTTTAAAATAGTAACTAATAACCATCTTTTAATCAATAATATTAACATACTTTTGAAATGAAACTGAGAATTTTATTAATATCGGACAAATAAGAAACTAGTCAAAAGAATACAAAGATCTACTTAATAGCCATATCGGTATTCACAAGCCAAATTGACAATTCTTGTTTATTTTTTTTAGTCTGTTAGCTATAAAAAATGAATACGACATAACTACATGAAAAATAACGTTTTTCCTCCCTTTACTACAATTAAAGAGTATGTCATTTGAAACCTCCATAACAACAAAAGAAATGCAATAATGATCGCATCTAAAGATTGATTGACGACCTTTGTACCTTAAAGTTTTTCCGAGATCTTCAATCTATCATCAATCGAATAAGATTGAAGTTGAGTAATATCCTACCAACGAAGAATTGCATTTCATACCATCTTAACAATATCAAAATTAATGAATAATTGTATGTCATCACAACCTCCAAATTGCATAAGGGACACACGGTGGAATCAATATTTATTCCTGCTTTTCTAAGATTCTTACATTCATGTAAGAATCTGGTCCAAACATGTAACACCTCTCGCTTGGGCTATCTTTAATAGCCGTTTTAAATATAAAGGATTAATTTCAAAATATCAAAGTTGTAGAATTAAGGTCCTAAAGCCCCAAAACAAGTTAATTAAGCAAAGTCGTTACAATTAGTACAAAAAGGCTTAAGTAAATTATATGTTATTACAAGGCATAATCTTCTAAAATGTATCCGCATATTCAAAACATCCATCTCTAACTCACATAATCTGAATAGAATCATTAGGATCAAAGCTTAGGAAAAATATCTCAAAGTAATTATATCACAATATCGGTTCATAAAATAATTCAAGAAATGTAAGTATGCAATGCAAATGCTACTACTCCCCACCCCAAGTCAAGCTCTCAGTCCAACTCATGTTGATGGTTACAAATAGGGTTCATGAATGATAGCTCTGCCTATACGATTTGCTTTTCATGCATATTCAACTCAAAACTTGATAACTTGTGAACCATCACACAAGTACTACAAAAGGGGTTGCAAGTCCCTTGTGCATGTGAGGCTTATCTAGAAAGCCACATTCAACAAAAAATTAATACAAATGTTCCAAATTAGGTACCCATGAGTGTTACACCAAGTATCAACCCATCATAAGTGGATGCACATGTTATTGGCAAAAAAAAACCATTTCAAGTCCAACCACATATTCCCTATCTGTATTTAACACACTTACAAAATTGTTTCAAAATGCACAAAGTATATATAGTATTCACATAGCATATAAATGATCTATAGTATGGAAGTAACAATATAAAATCATAAAATTATGATAGGGACATGTACTATTGAATAACTACTCACCTTAAGGAATGCATTAGTCTCCTTTACTTCTAAGGTTTTTTGGTTGTCTAGAAGTCACTTAATCAATTAAACTAGGATGGATAAACTTCCCCAATGCACATACAAAGTCAAGATAAAGAAATAATGAAGGAAGATGATGATATATATTAATGAACTATGATAAAACCTAATTTAGAAACTTAATCTAAAATCTATATAATTAGAGGATTTTGGATCCGAAGAAGATCCAAAACCCTAGGTTGCAACATTTATGAGGATAACAAGAAATTTACCTTCAATGCTCTTGAGTGATAAATTCTAGCATAAATTCTTCAAAATCACTTAAAAATCCCTTCAATCTTCCTACCTTTCCAAATTGTTACTCTCTTCCCAAGCTCAATAGATCAAATAAAGGGGGAAGAGAGCTTATGTTCTATAATTTTGTCACTTAACATATTTAACCCCTCAACTTCCATCCCTTCCTATTTGACTACTAGTTGCGTCTGACCACGAACCAACTTCTAAAATGTTCTAAATTAACCTTAAATAACAAGTTTCAAACAAAATTAGTCCCTCAAGTGTTTGTTAGACCGTATGAGTTTTTTCTTAAATTACCAAGTTAACTCATTTTTTCTTCCCATTTACTTAAAATATAATTTCTCTCCTTTAATTATTAAATTCACTTATAATCATATATTATTATTATTATATATTAATTATTATTTGTTTAAATAAATTTTAAATTATCCCAAAAATAGGGATGCTACAATTACCTCTCCTTAGGAAAATTTTATCCATGGAATTGCGAGTGTTAAGAACATGTGCAAATATCTTCTATTAATATCTTCTTCCATGTCTCACGTGAGATTTGATCCCATTAGATACTTCTGTTTAATATACATGAAACACATTATGAATTCTTTCAAGTTCGAATGGTTGTTCCAATCTATACGCTAACTTCCCAATTCGTTACAAAATATTCGTTGGTCCAATAAACCTTGGATCTTGTTTTCCTTTGTTCCCAAAATGATATCATCCTTTCTATGGTGATACTTTAAGTAATATTTAATCATCATTTTCAAACACCATAAGACGAATCTTAAAATTTTCATAACACTTCTGATGATTTTGAACCAACAACATTCTATCTCGAATAATCTACACTTTTTCAGCCTTTAACTAAATCAAATATGGCCCATGGTAATCGTGTTCCACTCTGGTACCTCTAGTAATTCCAAATCACGATAGGTGAACATCTTACACAACTTTTAATGTATATAGTAATATCTACTTTCATGGTTGGTCACCAATAATACAATTTAAATTCCAAATACATTTTCGTACTTCCAAGGTGTATGATATATTTATATTTGTGAGCTTCATGAAGTAACAACTTTCATACCTCACCATACAAATGGTACCCAAATTCGGCCTCAAAATTTTTTTAATTTGTTTTGATCAAATTCGAAAATTACTAATTTTCCCAACATCTCTTTCTTGACATTTTTTGTACGACTTCCTTTTTCTTGAGACTCCTTTAAAACACCAATAATGGATGAACATATTCAATCCGCAATGCTCTAGCCCATATTTTCTCACTAACTTCTTTCTGAGTTAAAGTATCGACGACCTCATTTTCCTTACTCTGATAATATTGAATTTCCAAGTCATAAAATTTCTATTAACCGTCTACGTCTCATATTTAAATCTATTTTTACTAAAAGGATATTGTAAACTCTTATAGTCAGTAAAACGTTTGCACTTGATACTGTATAGATAATGTCTACAAATATTTAATGCATGAAATACTACCACCAACTCCTTATCATGTGTGGGATAATTCAACTCACGCATTATAGGTTGTCACAAACCATAAGCTATATCATTGTCTTTTTGGGTTAGAACACAACCTAACTCAATCTCGATGCATCATTGTACATCGCAAAAATCATTCACCCCTTTAGGTAATATAAGGATAAGCACCTCATATAATATTTCCTTCAAATATTCAAAAGCTTTTTCTTGAAATTCGGTCTACACAAAATTCATATTCTTTCGATTCATCACCACCAAAGGACTTGCTATCTTTGAAAAGTTTTAAATAAATCTCTAGCTAGTAATAACCCGCCAATCCTAAAAAGCTTCTAATCTTGATTGGGATTTTTAATGACTTTCAACTTCATAACCACTTTAATCTTAGCCAAATATTCTTTGACTCCATCTTTGTTTACAACATGACCAAGGAATTGGATTTTATGTAACCAAAATTCACACTTAGAATATTTGGCATAAATTTTCTATTTCTTCAAAGTTTCAAGTACTTCTCTCAACTACTCTTTGTGTTCCTCCTCATGCTTAGAATATATTAGATACGATTAATAAATACAATGAAAAGCTTATTAAGAAACATGTTACCCACCCGATTTATGAGAACCATATTGGTTAAGCCCAAAGGCATAACAAAAACTTATAATGACCATATGTGGTTCTAAAAGCTTACTTTTATTGTGTTTACTTACTTTTAATTGATTTTAACCAAATCTAAGATTAATTTTCGTATATAAATCAGCCCCTTTCAATTGAAAAAAGAGATCAACAATCCTAGGTTGTGGATATCGGTTTTTGATGGTCACTTTGTTGAGGTTGCGGTAATCAAAGGACATTCTTATTGAATTGTCCTTAGTCACATGCTATATTAGAACACCCTAAGTTGAAGTTCATGGTTTAACAAATCACGTATCTGATAATTCTTGCAAGTAAGTGACCAATTCCATCAATTCGATAGGTGCCAATGTATGGTGCTTTCGCAAGTGGTGTGGTTCCCAATATCAAGTCAATATGATATTCAGCTTGACAATCTAGTGGTAGTCCTATAGATCTTTAGGAAACATCTCAAAAAAATCTTGTACCGCATCAATATCATTCATGGTCTTCTTATCTTTGACAACACCCATAATATATGCCAAATAGGCTTAAACATCTTCTTGTCACCACTCTTCAATTGTCTCTATATATTATGATTTGTTCATCTATTAAGAATTCACTCTCACCATATTCTTACTAAAGTAGTTGCATCTTCATATATACATAAAGAATATTATGGCTAAAAAGTGATTTTCAACCTTTGTTAAGCCCTAGATTAAGTCCAAACTATTCTTAGCTTCATTCCAACCATTTCCAATGACTTTACATGATATAATAACATTGGAAACAATGTTCAACATACTAGATAAATTCAAACTCATTATCTACAACCACGATTAACATTTAGGATGGCCATCAAGGTTTTAGTTCCATATTCATTAATCAAGTTCATAGATTCCATTTGGATGTTCAAATGACCACAAAGCAATTTGATTTCCATGAATTGATTCCATCTAATGATTTCAAACTTGATAATGAAATTATATTGACAAGTCTACAAACTCAATTCATTCAACACATAAGCTAGATTCAAAATCCTCGAGCGAGATCAATAACTTCATCATAAGCTTGAAATCAATCTAATGGTAAATTTGAGGTTGCTAGCCTTTCATTTTGGATTCATAAACATCATTTGGATTCATAATCATGTCCTGATCCATCACAAATGGATTTGTTGACAGAATTTTCAATCGCTAATATAGTAATCTTAATTTTTTTGGGCTCCTTAAATAACATAAGCGCTGTGCAATCGCACACCTCGCATCCCTTTAAGGACCCTACTATCTATCCATTCCAAAGTTGAGTATGAGGGAACATGTTAAAAATAAATTTGCAAGCTTAACTTGACAATATAAAATGAGATCTTAACTTAATTTGGTTTGTGAAAGATTATTTAGAAAAAGAGATAAAAGCAAGCTAATGGATTTTATATTAAGGCACCATTGAGATTTCAAATTAGGGGCTGTTTGATACTTACTAATTGAGTAAGAGCTGACTGGGTAGCTGACCCAATCACATTTATCCTGAAGCTGACCGGGCAAGAGGTAAATTTTAAGGCTTAAGACCAAGTCAAAGGTAAATTTTATGGTTATCAAACGGTCTTACTGGACAGACGTAACCTCTTACTGAACCATTAAGAGGCAAATCAAACGGTCCCTTAATGTTGTAAAAGGAAAAACATGTGAGAGTTGTTGTAAAGAAAGAAGAAAATGAAGGGGTGATCGGTAATTAGCAATCGTATGTTTGTAAAAGAAAAGTCACACTGTTTTAGAGTTTCCATCGATCCATTGAAAACAAATTTATTCGTTCAAATCGCATTGCTCTTTCTTTGTAAGTCTTTCTATGTTGTTAGAAGAAGATTGTTTTCAATGTTTTAAAATCCAGGTTTTTAGACAACTCGGTGTGATGACCGGGTTGCGGGTCAACCGATTCTACCGGTCCAACCATCGGGTCAACCCAAATTTCAAAATTTTCATACATTTTTATATTTTCCTCCATAATGGTATATTTATAAAACAAAAACAATATAATTTCATCATTTTGGTACCAAAAGTGATATCTGTCAAGTTTATATTGAGAAATTTTACTAAATTTGACAAACCAACGGTGGGCTAATTTTGGAAGTTTGAGCTTTGAACTCTTTAATCTAGTTTTTTAATTCCAAATTCTAGTTTTTGAAGCCTAAATTCTAATTTTTTGTTTTAACCTGGGTTTTTAACGGTTTCGATCAACGGTCTAACCGGGTTTTCGAGAAATCCGGTCGGTCCAATCCAAGTTAGAAATTGACAAGAACCCGGTCACAATTGACCCGTTTTTTTTAACCGAGTCGCGCATTCAAATCTCTGATTTTAAATTTGTTGGGGGTCTTCATTGGATCTTTGAGTACTATATGGTTCTAACTTCTAAACGATTAGAGTGGAGCTCTGTCGAACAAAGGTACATCCCTAAACATTGGTCAAAATGGATTAATTTGAGTTGACAGTGGTGACAATAGATGTTTCAACAAGGTGCGTTTCTTCGATGGCAGTGGTGGCTGATTGAAAAGCCCTATACTAGCTAGGTTTGGTAATAAAGGAATTGGGTCAATTATGTTTGTATGTGTCTAAATGAAATCAACCTTTAAAAAGAGGATCAAAGACAAAAACATAAAAGAATTCAAGCATGGCACTCAAAAGCCATATGTTTGTATGTGTGTCTAAATGAATGAATCAAAAGAAGCATGTAATGCAAATTGAGTATTACTTCGATTTAAAAAGGTCTAAAGCAAAAGCAAAATGGGAACTATAACTTTTGATAAGATATTCTTTCTTAATACAAAGATTGATTGGCTTTTTAAAACACCGTGTTTGATTATTTACTATAAATCTATTATTGTTTCTAGAAATCCGAAAAATATCAATCTTAATAAATTATATATATGAAAATGATAAAAGGAATATCATTATCATCAATTTTTTTTCTAAAACCTCATGCAACATAGATCGATGGGGAGTCCCCAGCCTGCTATTGTATATATTCTTTTTTTAATAAATTTTCCGGAGGTGCCGCCCTCCTTTACCAAAAAAAATATATACTTAAAACCTCTATATTTTCTAAAATGTCTAATTTAAGCTTCCTAACATCAGAAAAACCAAACATATTTTCATCTAATCATTAAAAAAACTATATTATATTTTTAGTGCAATAAAACTCTTATATTTTCTATATAATCTAATAGAGTATAACCATCAACCCCTTCAAAGTCGGTAACCTAACATTTGTTGTTGTCTAAGATTTACCGATCTAAAACATTAAATTAGACATTTAAGAAAATATAGAGGTTTTAATATATTAAAATATAATATAATAATTTTTTTAAAGAATTTGATAAAAATATATTGGATTTTTCTGATATTTATCCTAAATATTGCATTATTTAAGATTCATATGATATTTAAATTTTATTAATATAATAAGATTGGTATATTCCACCAATTAAAAAGGTCATAGATGGAATTCCATCTCAGATTGGTACACTTATTCCACGAATTTTTCCATCACCTACTTAGATTCCTCTTTCCTTATAGATGGTGCAACACCTAAGATTCCATCATATTATAAAGTTGCATTTATCCCGTTGTTAAAAGGAAATTATATGTAAAAGATTTATAGCTTTAGTTAAATTTTATTTTCAATTTATTTTTAAAATTTTTATTTACATGTCCGCAGCATAAATTTATATGTAAATAATAAATAATGGATTTAATAGACTGAGCTTATACCATATATCTTGGATTTTAATTTTCCTAAATTAAGAAAATAACTTCAACCACAAATTAAGGATTTTAAGAACGGAGTAAATTACAATAATGGTCCATGTGGTTTGCATGAATTTTCAATAATCGACCAATTTTTGAAAAAACCTCGAAAATGGTCCAAATGTTCCGATTACTTTCAATAATGGTCTAAAAATAAGTAAAAAAAAAAGTAAAAAGACCAATTTACCCTTTTTAATTTCTTTTTCATTTTTATTTTAATGTTTTATTTATTTTAGTAATTAAAAAAAAAAGAAAAATACCCCACCCCCACCCCCACCCCTGCATCTCTCTCTCTCTCGCTCTCTCTCTATCTCTCTCTCTCTCTCTCTCTCTTCTTTTCTGGTTAATCAAGAACAGAACACCCCCATCTCCACCATTTTTTCCGGCAAAGAACTCTGCGATGAAATGGTTTTGAATCAATTAAAAAAAAGAAAAATAAAACAACTCATCTCTCTCTCTCTCTCTTCTTTTTTGGTTAATCAAGAACAGAACACCCCCATCTCCACCATTTTTTCCGGCATGTAAGAAAACTCAAAAAATACAAGAAGGCTTCTAATGAAAAAGTGAATAATGAGGTGAAGGTCGAGGGGCCCGGGACAACTCTTCGATCTTTAAAAAACAATAAAAAGAACTAGAAGGGAGCACAAAAGCTGTTGATGTTGTCAATGGGGAACTGGAGAATTCTGTGTTAGACTTTACAGAATCTCAGCTTCAGGCCAACTCAACTGAAAATGAGAATGCTTTGAAAAATATTACAGGTGTGGGTACAGAGGAAATCGAGAAGTGGGTGCATGCTATCTTTGTCGTGAAACATTTTAGCAGAGAGATGGCGGTTAAGGAACTCATTGGAGCTGCAATCAATCAGAAATGGTAAAACATTTGCAAACGAAAAACAGAGGGCAGATGCGAATTAGAACCTAAAGGTTAGAAGATGACGTTACTTACGATCCATCAACGAGTTCCTCTTTGAATCGAAGATATTCAGCAACACTTTATTCCTCAACGACCAGTGCATTTACATTGACTCTTATATATTCCCAAATACCAGGTCTCAAACGAATAGAAAGTGCAACCCATGGGGGCAGCACTATTGCTTCCTATCGACACAAAAAATAGAGAATTAGTCGGATGCATGCTGATTGCTTTTTTTCCGTGTGTTTATCCAATCATATACCTGTGTGGATTTGAGAACTTCATGAAATGCACCATCATGAAGTTTGGTATCTTCCTTGGAGATTGCATCAAACTCAGCCATGAGTTGGTGAGGCTTCAATATTCCTTTTCCATGGCTCTCGATTCTTGAGAATATTAGATGAGAAAAAACAAACTTTGAAGTCGACTATTGAATCTAAATTTTTTTACTAGATTTCATCAACTCGGACCCATCGGAGTCGACAGGACAAGTGCGTGTTTGACAGGTCTCAAGTGGAGTAATAGAGAATGAAAATCACAACCAGCGGAATCGGTTGATTGAAGAGGATGACCGGGAAATTAGTATCGATTCTGATCAAATTGTGTTAAAATGTGCTGAAATTCAAAGCGCAATCTCTATCGGTATCATCCTCTATCTCTCTCACACATTTCACGACTTTTAATCATGTTCGCTCCCTAGATTTCGATTTTTTGAAGTTCAATTGGGGTTTGAAGTAATTAACCAGTTCATCTGCATCCTCTGTTATTCATTCTCTAATTTTGTTGGTTCATTAGAGTGATTGTTAACCCTTATTTACTTCATGGATTCAGAATTAAAAACCTAGAAATTGAATCCTAACTTCTATCTGATCCTTCGACCTAATGTTTCCGATTGATGTTTCCAGGTGCAACGTCATTTCTGTATACACAATACAAGTATTTCGCAATCTTCACCCCCATTTTTGCACTCATAATCTTTCTATTTCTCGGATCAGTTAACAACTTCAGCACACAGAGCGAGCCTTGCACTGGGAGGGATTATTTGAATCGATTACTGGTTTTGGTCTTGGTGGTTCATCAATGGCGCTTTTTGGTAGAGTTGGTGGAGGTATATATACAAAAGCAGCAGATGTTGGTACTCTGTAATTGAGACTGCCGGTGGTGGTAGCTCGCCGGAGGAGATGGGTGAACGTGAGATGAGAGAGAGAGAGAGAGATGCAAGGGGTGAGGTGGGGTATTTTTTTTTAATTACTAAAATAAATAAAACATTTAAATAAAAATGAAAAAGAAATTAAAAAGGATAAAATTGTCTTTTAACCTGACCTTTGGACCATTGTTGCAACTTGATCTTTAATTTGGACCATTTTCGAGGTTTTTTTAAAAGTTGGTCGATTATTGAAAATTCATGCAAACCAGATGGACCATTATTGTAATTTACTCTTAAGAACGTCTGTGAGGGAATAGTGACCCATTACAGACGGAGGTAAGTCTGTTGATGTTCCTTTATAATTTTTTTTTTTTAACGTTTGCAGTTAATCTGATGTTGATTTTTGATAAATATAAAGACGAATTAACTTCAAATTCATCAAAATCTACTGTTTTTACACTAAATTCATTCGAATCAACGATGCACCCATGCGCCTTAATGATATTTTATTTTGGATATTTTAGAATTGTTTTTTATGTTCCACAATATACATATGTGTGCGTGTGAGAGAGAGATTAAATCATGTGTTTTTTTTATATACTTAGATGTATTGCAATTGAGAAAAATATGAATATTTTGTAATTTTATATATTAAAAAGAAAACCGCCAAATTAAAGACGACTTTTTAGATTAAAATTCGTAGTTATGCCTGTCACTAATTCGTCATGTGGTGCCGTCGTTGAAGGTTCATCTCCTATCGATTACAATTAAAGTCGATCATTGTTTAAACTTTGGTTTCACAGCAGTGAAAATATACCGGATTAATTTTTAAAAAGAATTACATTTTAGTTTTTGTTAACTTTTTGTTATTAGTTATTGATAAAACACTTCTAAAAACATCGTATATTTGATATAAATCTATATTTATATATAATATAATTATATTATTCATATAAAATTGCCGCTTACACCACGTCTTGAAAAACGTCATTACTCGACAAGGCTCGTAAAACTTGAGGCTTGACATTGCCGCCGCGTCACGCCTCACGCCGTTTAGAACCTTGATTTTAATAGTAATTTATCATGATATTTCTCGAGAATATTCATTATTTTGAAACCGATGTATCTGGTTTATATCTACGAATTTCTAAATTTTACTTTGACTAAAAAATTAATATTTAGTGATTCCTTATTATTAATAATGTACCAAAAGAATATTATTTTTCCTTTGCCATGGAATGAGTATTGATTTTGAAGCATCCCAAAAGTCTTGGAAAAAGTATAGTATATGATTTGATGCCTATCTACTATCATCTTCATGAAATATATATATATATATATATATATATATATATATATATATATATATATATATATATATATATATATATATATATATATATATATATATATATATATATATATATATATATATATATATATATATATGAAAAATCTTAGAAAACCCAACATGTTTTTATCAAGTTCTTAAAAACCATTATATTATCTTTTAGCACATTGAAACTCCTATATTTTCTAAAATGTCTAATTTAAATTTTGATTTAAAAAAACCCAATATATTTTCATCAAAACATTAAAAAACCACCATATTGTATTTATAGTGCGTTAAAAAGCCTATATTTTTTGAAATTATCTAATCTTATATATTTTAACCATCAAAAATTTTAGAGTTGGTTACCTAGCATTTGTGGTTGTCTAGGGTTTACCAATCTAAAACCTTAAATTAGACATTTCAAACAAATTTAAGGGTTTTAATGCACTAAAAAAATAATATAGTGATTTTTAAGAATTTAATGAAAAATATGTTGGGTTTTTATGAGATTATATATATATATATATATATATATATATATATATATATATATATATATATATATATATATATATATATATATATATATATATATATATATATATATATATATATATATATATATATATATATATATATATATATATATAGTAACATCCGTGTTTCGGGCCTAGAAGTTTTGGACTTAAACCGACAAAATAAAACTTATTTTGTAATTAAGGAAAACAAATAAATAAATAAATTTAATATTTTGTTATATTTTTATATTGTGAATAAATGAGCTAATATGGTTTTAGAATCTAATTGTAAACCAAAGATGAGAAATTTTGTCATAAGGACTAAAAGTGTCAAATTGGCCAAACTTACCCTAAGTGGATTTGACTAGTCAAGGATTTAGAAAGATTAGAAAATATTGTGAAGGAACTGATGTAGAAACTTAGAGTAGGTTAAATAATACCTTAAGTTCATATTAATGACCAAATTGTAAAGAATTTTAGTGTAAGGGACCATTTGTGTCAATTTGGGAAACTAAAGGTTAGTGTTGACGCGGTCAATGATTCAAGTGAAATAAATAATTATATTTGGGGGCATAAGTATGAATATGGAGACTTCTAATGAGAATAATGGACTTTTGGGTGTTGGTGGAGAAAGATTAAACTATGGGGACTAAAGTTGCAAAGTCTTGAAAGAGGTAAGGTTTTTTTATGGGGGTTTTCCTAGGATTCCTAATGCTTGTTTGATGTTTCTTAGTTGTTGGAGTCTACATTCAATCCATGTATGCTTTAGATTTAATTTCTTGATTGATTTGGGTGTTATGAACCCTAGAAATTGGGGGTTTGATGATTTGTTTAGGAATCTAGAAATTGGTGGGTGAATATGGTGGTTTTGGATGAGGGGATTCATTTATAATGATTCCCTAAGGATTTCAACCCTTTATGTGTAATCTTAAACCTTTAATCACTAGAAAATGAGAATTGGGTGTTGAAATGGGTTTTATTCATGTAGATGATGATTGGATCTCTTGTTTAATGGATGAATGAGTTTATTGCATCAATTTGGAAGTATAAGTGGAGTAAGGATCATTTCCTAATGATTCTATGGAATGGAAGAAGGAATCTCTACTTGTAATCACAAATTGAAAGAATGGAATTGGGTATTCCATAGTTAAAGGCTATGGAGTAATGTTATGATCATAACATTGAATTGATTCATTTGGGATGATATTGGATGGTTAAATTGAGTATAATTATGTACAAATTGAGTTTGAATCATGTCCTTTTGATGTCTATGAGTTGGGGGAAGTGTTAGAACTTAAATTGGGTAAAACGGGATGAAAATGGGCAAAAACGGAGCTACAGCAGGCTGTACACGACCCCGTGTGCTAGTACACGACACTGTGTAGAGCGTCTGTGCTTACTGGTTGATTTTACACGACCCCGTGTGCTAGTACACGACCCCGTGTAGCTGGGTATGGCCAGAATTTTGCAGTTTTTGGGTTTTGAGCTTTATTGTTTGGGCTTTGGGTTCTTGTTTTAATGCCAAATTTGGGGGATGTTTTAACTAAGATTTTCATTATATTAGGAAGCTAATGACTTCATTTGGGATGGTGGATGATAGTTCCTTCTTAGTTCAAAAGAAGTAATTACAGTGCAACTTTTAGATGAATCGAGAATGACACCTTCCATTCTTGTCTTGTAGTAAGGAGGTGTATTGTAATGACTTGGAGGTGAGACTAAGGACTCGAGTTATCACTCAACTAGTGAGGATTTTGATGGAATATTTGGTGTCTAGAAGTGCCTTCAAATGCATCAACCTTGTGTGGAGTTAGTGTTGACTCGTCAGTTGACCTTGGGTAAGTTTACCGGGAGTACACATCCTTCCCACTACCTTTTGTGTGTGTTATCAATTACTTTTCATGCATGTTATTATGTGTAATGTGTGATATGATTACTACGTGTGCATTGCATGAAAATGAGTTTCTAAAGATGTTTTCAAATAAAGACCATGATGTTGTTTTGAAAGACGTATTGAGCATCCTATTGTGCATTGCATTTCATATAGGATGGGATTGACCATGTGAGCCCTTGAGACCGAGTTTTGCCCTTTTCTCAATTAAAGAGGGTGAGGAGATGTTATGAGTTTTGTCCTTTTCTAAAATAAAAAGGATGAGGAGACGTTCCCGACAATAGGGAACCGTATAAGGGAATTGCTAACCCTCATGGGGCTAGTGTGATGGCTACTAGTCCTAGTTTTCCCTATACGGGGATCAAGTGACATGCTTTGTGCGTGTCATTTGTGAACTTAGATAGGTGTCATTGTGGTGAGTTGGACTTTTATGAGATGGACATGCGTTTGTGATAGTTGCATCATGCATTGCATTTGCATATCATAATTATCTATTTTGAGTAAATCCTTATGATGTTTTAAACAACCTTTGAGTGTGTCAAAACTATTTTTGGAGGTTTGTCCCGAGTGTGGTAGTTCACTGCCCACTCTGAATGGGTCAACATCGGGTAAACTCACTAAGCATTTCAATTGCATAACTTATTTTGATATGTACTCAGGTTGAGGAGTTTAGACGACTTTAGAACAGTTGGATGTTTAGAAGGCCACAGTTTGTGTGGTTTCATTTAAGCTGTCTAATGGTATTTGAATTGTAACAACCTCGCTACTTTATAAACTAAAATGTTTTATCTAAAATGGGACCAAACGATGTTTTCCGCAACTTAAACCCCGAACTATTTCTCAATAAATCTCATGTGTTTTAGAATGGTTTGGAACGAAAAATGACTCTTTTGAAGATTTTTGAAATTAAAGTTTTCACCGATGGATGATTTTTGAATAACGATGTTAAATCATGGGTTAAAATGATGTTTTACGAAAAGCCTTAAGCGAGGGTGTTTCATATATATATATATATATATATATATATATATATATATATATATATATATATATATATATATATATATATATATATATATATATATATATACTATAGTCTTTTGTTACATGATGCTAATGTGACACTTTTGGCAATATCACTTCCTTGGTGTCAAAATTAAAAAAAAATGTAGTGACTTAATTGAAAAAAGAAATAAAGTGTCAAAATTGAACTTTTGTGAAAACTTAGTGTTTTTTTCTACAATTTGCCCAAAAATAATAATTACTTACCTATTCAAGTGTCTCCCTATCTATTATCATTCATAGACGTAAATGAATGTTATGAAAAATATCTATTACAACTTGCTATTCTTGAATTTTTTTAAATTTATTTTAAAAAAAATACAGATTCTTAATCGAAAATCATTAACAATGTAAAATTTTTTAACTAATTTTAAACATTTTATCTTCAAAAATCATGGATTAATGTAATGTGCAGTTCCTGAAAAATAGAATACATTGAATGAATACGATTTGTGGAGTTTTTTGGGATTGCTTATACCAATATAGATACTAGAAAATATAATGTATCAATTTATTTCGTACTTTAGGTTTCAATATTTATGTTCAATGTCTACTTTTGTTATTAAAATCATCATCGCTTCTATGTTTATTAAAAGGAACATATTATTTACTTTAACTATTATACAATAAGTATCTATAATGTCAATGGATGCTAATATTTATAAGGAAGATATAAGTTCAAATCATCCTCCTCTCTATGTTTATTAAAAGGAACACTTTATTTATTTGACTCATATGAAATATATAAATGCTACATCATCATATCATGTCAGTGTCACGCCATAAAAGATTAACACGTCATCATGCTACGTCAACTGTCAACTGGGTTGACCGGTGAAATAGTCAACATTAAAACAAACTGAAAAACATAATGTCAAAATTGAAATCTTTTGAATACCTAATATATTAATTGAAAAAAATAACAAAGTGTCAAAAACGAACTTTTTTTAAACGTAATGTCTTTTATGAAATTTATCATATATAATATTATCATATGCCTAGTGCATAATAAATTTAAATATTAATATAGAATGTGTACCTTAGATTAAGGTTTGAATCAGCAAATGAAACTCCAACAACCAAATGTTCTCTCCAAACTCGTCCTTCTTTTATTTTTTTTATTTTTTTTTGAACGGCAAATCTATCCTACTCCTACTCTTAAACTACTCCTTGTTATGTTAGTGCCAGGGTTTGAACCCATGGCCTCTTTGTTAGTATATCACCTTGTTAGCCAAATGGGCTAGCCCCAACTTGTCATTCTTTTAATTACATCTGGTTTTTGCATTTGTAACAGGTTCAAGATTTCAGTCTCAATCACCGAGCTGAAGTATTCTAAATTTCCAATATACTTTTAAATTTAACTTCAAACATTAAACTAATTTGGTAAAACATATCCTCCCACAATTCACCATTATATCAAAATATTTATTTTCGACATGGTTATTACATTTTATACGATTTACAATCCCCAAATAATAAACTGGTTGGAAAACATCAGCACTGTTGAAAACAACGATGCAATATTATCAATAGCGTATAACTCATTATTTATAAAAGACTTAATATTGTGACTAGCATAACAAGGTGATATACTAACAAGAAGGTCATGGGTTCAAACCCTGACACTAACATAACAATGAGTATTTTAGGAGTAGGAGTAGGATAGATTTTGCCGTTAAAAAAAATAATAATAATAATAAAAAAAAAAAGAAGACTAGCAATAGATATAAGACGCGACATCACATACAAAAACAATTTAGTTTATATTTTGTCTGTTGGGAATCTAAATGTATGAGCCTATGAGGTTTAAACTTTAAATCCATATATCAATCTAAAATGGGTTAGATTTTAGCCCATTGGATAAAGCCCATAATACTTTCGGAATGGGATTGGGCCGAACTACAATCACGTGCTCACGTTTTTTAAAAGAAGAAAATAATTCGTATTTTAGAAATAATTTTATTTAAACTAGTTTATAAACCCGTGTGTTACACGGTTGAGAATTAAATAAAGTTTTATAATAAAATATTTTTTATTTTATATATTTGGTAAGAAAAATATTTTATTAAATTATTTAATTTGATATTTATTGAAATATGACATAAACAATAATAAAAAATAATATCAAGATATATATTATCAAACTTAAAAAAGTGGAACCATATAAAAAGGCATAATATGGAACCATATAAAAGGACATAACATACTTGATCAAGGTGAATGAAAAAAAAAAAAAGTTAGTACTTAAAAGGTAGAATTTCGTTAACGTCCTTATAAACTTTGAATATTACTTCTATATCTTTATAAAACTCAAAACTACGTATATATCCTTCCAAAACAATAAAACTCACGTATATATCCATATTCTTATTTTAATTAGGATTAACATAATTTAGTATTAAAAAGTGATCTAAAATACAAAATATCATGTTAATTTACTTAAATAGCCTTCCCAAATTAAAGATTAGAATTACACAAATTTAATTAGGATAAAAATTGAAATCGTATTACTGTGCGACTTAACCCTCCATCGCAAGTTTGCTGATCGTCTTTCTTGTTGTCGTCTTCTATATAATAAGGTAAGAACATTTTCCTCTTTGTTTTTCGTTTTTTGAAATCTCGATCACTAGAACAAAACAAAAGTAATAAACAATAATTAGAAAACTTCAAGATAAGTAAATATGATTACATATCTTCTTTGCTTTTCGTTTTCTAAAATCCTGATCACCGGATTAGCAATTAACCTCCTTGTGATTCCTGTTGGGGTAAACCTGCGGTTAATGATTGTGTTTTTTGCTATTATGTTGTTGGTGTACACTTGCACAGGAAGTCTAGACCAGAAACACGTATGACATTAAGGAGGATAAGTTTTATAGAAACCTGGGAGGAAACTGCGATTCCGTTGTCAACTTTGCCACAGGAACAGGAATCGGGATTCCAGTCTGGTCCGAGCTAGCCACCTCAGGATAGCAAGTCTCCAACGCAGCCATCAAATTTTAAAGAAGATTAACGTTTGGGAGGTAAGGATGTAACTCTGGAACCACCGATTCCATCTTTAATACATAAACAAGGCAATTGAGAAAAATCAAATTAGATAGCAATCAACACTTCAAATCATGATGAAAATAACCAAAGAACACCTATAGTTAACCTAAAAATAGCTTAAACTAAGGGGTTAGGGTTGAATTCCATTGCTTAAACATGGATTTGAACCAAAACGACCTAAATTTTAAACTAAATAAAATTAACACCAAGAGAGAATCCCGAATGGTGAGCAAGAACTCTCCCAGATACCCAACAATGGAAACAGAGCAAACCATCTACAAAACCAACTTTCACATCTAAAGACACATAAAAGCACCCGAGAATCAATTTGGATAAGAATAAACCCATCTGAGAATCGATTTGAAATACAATACTTTTAGCTTTCGGCAAAGAACCAAGATTTTTCAAGAACACTACACCTAACCACAATATTATCATATGAATTCGGTGTTTTCGAGGCAAACCAGCTATAAAATCAGTCAAGAACCTGCTTGCTCCAGAACCTCCCCATCTCGCTACCACTTCTTCGAATCGACATCTCAAATGTTAAAGGTGCTTGGAGGACGTCGTTTAGGATGAGTGTGCGAAAAAAGGAAGACAAAAAGAAATAGATTAAGGACCAATATCACAGATAAACTGTCTCAATACGTGAACGAAAAAAGGAAATCAGAAGAAAGGAGAAAGAAGTAGAAAAGACAAAGGAGGAGAAATGAGTAGAAAGGACAAGAAAATGAATGAGAATTGGATAGAAACGGTAAAATATGAAGATATTATATAATTTGGTTTAATCTAAGGGTATTTTAGTAAAATAATATGATATCTTGAAATTTAAATAAGTTTTTTAATTTTAATTTGGTTTAATTCTTCATAAAATAAGAATTTCGATATATATGTGAATTTTGTTGTTTTGGAAGGATATATACGTAGTTTTGTATTTTATAAAGATATAGAAGTAATATTTAAAGTTTGCAAGGACTCGAACGAAATTCTCCCTATTTAAAAAGATAGTCAGATCAAAAAGCTATCGAAATATAGAAAATATAAAACTTTATTTAATTTATTTTATAAGTAAATAATATAAATTTCATATAATGTATTAAATTTTGAATATAATCCTACCGAAGAAGTGAAATATTTATCATTTTATTCATTATAGGAAGGATATCTATTTTATTTTAATTTGTTTATTATATAAAAGACATTAATGAAAAAGTAAATATTCATCATTGTATATGTATCCTAAATGTATTTCGTAGAAGTCATTAAGCTTCCACTTGATAAGTTTGACATAATATATTGCTTTTAGTTATAATTTAATCAATTAAGTAAATGTGTTTGATTTTTATCGTTTTCGTGGAAACCAAATCTTACGCAAATTTTCACAAACCATACTACCAAATCATATACTATGATTTAACGAAGAGAAAGTTAAAGGAGAGTAATATGGTCAAATTTAACTCCATCATAAAAATGCATTTGCCGCATCATCAAACTTCTGCAACAATGACAATTGAAATAATGATTTAGTCCCTTCATTTTTATTTGAATAAAAACTCAACAAAGCTAATATGCTAATACGATATTTAAATAAAAAATATTCATGAATCAACAGTTTCAAGTAATACCAAGTAATGTCAATGTACTTTCATTTTAAATACATTCAAAAACTAAGTGGATCTAATAGATATAAACTAAAGTACATTGTTAATTCTTCCACCTAATATTTTTGCCAATATCTATCAATAAAAAAAAGATAAAAATGAAAAAATTTATAAATTCAGAGCTATAGATGTAAGAGCTGAAGATGATTCTTCCGCAAAATTGCAAAGAAATTGCCAAAGATGTGACAAATCACTTGTACCATCCATTTTTAACATTGACATCTTTACAAAATCATCTGAAAAGAAAATGTTAAAAAAGAAGGAAAACATTGATTAAATTGGATAAAAGGCCTAAATCAAACGCAAATAATTTGGTTTATTTGGGGACAAATCATGCTCAATCTTTGTAGCGTCTTCCACAATTTGAATCAAACCTTTAAAAAAATCAAGTTTGTTATGAAATTACCTTCATTTATATTTCACATTTATGGCAATTCTCAATTTTTATTCAGAATTATTCTACATGTATGGGTAAAATGGTAATTTACTCTCGTTCATAATATTTTACACAATATAAATGCAAGAGAAGATAACCTTCAAAGGGTGTTCAATCATGTACAGGAATATGCAAGCATTGAACATGAAAAACCCTGTCATCAATGTTAAAAAAAACATTGTAAAATTGTTGTTTTTAGAGAATAGTAATTGAATATTTATGTGTAGGGTTGTAAGAATAGTGACAACTTCCCATGGGGGCAAGCCCAAGTCAACAGAGCACAAAATCATACATGCTGCAGGGGACACAAATGCAATTGTTTGAAATATCTTGCGTACCTACACATTAATTTTTAAAAAGAATTACATTTCTTATCTTATTTATAAAAATGCGTGAACATTAATACGTCTGTTTCTTTACGAAATTTTATATGGTTACCAAAATTTTAGGATGATTTCGAAATTTAAATTTGGATCGGATTTATTATTAATAAACGCATTCATTTTGGATTTTTTTCGAGATTATAAAAAACAATCCGTATTTTAGAAATAATTTTTATCTAAATATAACTATCAAATAATATCTTTAGTTCTTTACAATGACAATTTTTGGTTTTCTATAAAAAAATTTTTGTGATGACATAGCAAAGATAATTGCAATCGATATAGGGGCAAATAAGTCAAATAAGTCTTTAAGCTATTTCAAGCTCAAAGTCATCTTCCCTGTGTTTCGTTTGACCATCTCTTCTTCTCAATCCATCCTATGGCACATGTTTCTTCCGAACACATGTAATGATAGTTGTAAAGCTAGGGTGTCTAGTGAGTTACATGAAGGTTAAACATCTTTAAAGATAGTATATAAATGTACACAATTTATGTACTAAAAATAACATCATTTTTTTCGAAACTTCTTTTAGCTTCATAAAGGAAAACATTGCATAACAAATCAAACACTATAATCAAGCTCAACTCAAAGGAAAATAGTGTATATATGATGAAAGATGTCATTCACATATATAATGGATAATATGGACACCCATGTCAGTTAGATCTAACACGTAATTTGATGATGTTTAGAACTCTTTTTGAACGCCCTTAAAGTAGACAACTAGCAAAGAAGATATTCTTATCTACATCAAATGAAGATGGACTCAACTTAAGGCTAAGTGTGTGTTAAGCTAGATTAGAGATTGAATATGTTGAAGATCAAGACAAGTTCCAAGTATTTTAATTTAAGAAAAAGACAAGAAGATTGGAGTCAAGATATGTATTGAAGTCTCTCGACATGTTCGGTTAGTTTGTTGTGTTTATCTCAAGTTTAGTATATAATGCAATGCTACACATAAAATTATTAGACTTGTGATCACAAAAGTAAAGCTAGAGTTAGCCGCAATCTGGGATGGGCATGGGATTATGCTTCGACACCAAATTTCAAGGTTGTTTACAATGAGAAAGTGTAATAGAGAAGTGAGAGCGAGATGTATTGCTTATTGATACCTCCAATAGGGGTGGTATTTATACTGTTGGCATGTGAGACATTGTTTGTGTATTTTCTCTAGGAAAATAGTTGGTATAACATGCTTTTGTAGGTTTTGTTTGATATGCTCCTTGTATGTAGTGGGTGGAACACAATCCTTTGTCTAAATGTAACACTCATAATTTGGGGCTACATGTTTCGATCATTAAGTGGGAAATTTGGATAAAACAGTTACTATTTGGGTAATTATTAAGCCACATGATTTTGAGAGTTAAAGATGATGGTATTGTATATCATTTTAATAAATGTTACTATTTCAGATAAAAAGAAATGTTAAGCATGAGATTAAATATAAAAAATGTCATTTTTTAAAATTACAAAAATAGAAATTATAAACTTACATTCATAGTTGGTCTAAATGATATTTTGATCCAAGGACATTTTAGTAGCTTTACAATAAAGACAAAGGATAAATATTATGGTTCCATTAAAAATATTATTCTTTCACTATAGGGTATATGCATTTATCTGAAGATGGAGAGGGTAAAGAGTATGTAACCAAATAAAGGAGGTACAACTTAAAAAAATGGAATTAAGTTTAGGTAAAAGTCATGACAAGTGGCCTGTTTGTAAGGATGTCAACTGGGCCAAACGGGACGGTGGAAGCCTCTCCCATCCCAGCCCCCCCCCCCCCCCCCCCCCCCCCGAAATTCCCGTTTCCCCTACCCCACCTTCGCTTCCTCTGAATCCCCTGTTAACCCTTTTTGGCTTGAAGACTCCAGATTAACCTTGTTTACCTTATTTTCTCACTCGTTATTTCGTTTAACCTACATATTATAATACTTATTCAAATACAAAACATATATTATACTATGGCTATTCTAATTTTAATATTTTGTTTCATAACTAGAAATAATTAAATATATGATAATTATATCGGGGTCTCTTGTAGGGTATACAGGATGGGGCTTCCTGTCTTTTCCTCTGAAAACTAAATGGTGGTAAAAACCCACTCCCGTCCCCCTTTCTGAAACCGGACCCAAAAACACTCCTGTATGGAAACGGGGTCCTATAGGGGGTTTGACACCCCTACCTGTTTAGATGGCCTTGCTCTTTTATTTTTGAAAACAAAATAGATATAGAGATAGGGGACAAAGTTTTTTAACAAGGACCGCAATATTTAATAATTGTGTTTCCCATGACTTAGATTTGGATTACAGTTTGATTCAAGGAGGTTTGCTACAATGTTTTCAATAGTTCACAAATAGTGATGAATAATTTTATGTTAAGGTAATTGTCGGCGAAGATAAGCAATAGTGACTAGTTTCATCGGTTCTCATGTAGCTCTGATGAGATTAGAGATGATTTAAATTTTAATATGTAACCATTTTTAGATTCAAAAATGGCGAGCAGTGGTAGAGAAATAAGGAGGTAACAATAGCATTCAGAACGTCGTTGGTTTTTGTTGATCTCCGACAAATTTAACTATATTTTAAAGAGAAATGGGATGATAGGAGAATGGTACGAAGAAAATAGAAACACTTCTATGTGTGTGTTTTTTCCAGCAACTGGTTCATTATTTGTGTGATGTTAAACTGATTCTCTAAAAGGTACACAGTTATGGAAATGTTTTTATCGTCTATTTAAATTTTCGGTGATGTTCGTGAACATTAAGGGGTTTATGTGAGGGAAGTGGGGGGTATCATAAGGATATTTCAGCGGGGTAGGGTTCATGTAGAGATTTAAGGCGGCTTTATACAAGTTTTATATATGATATTTCAGTGGATATATAATAGTTTTTCGATGAGATGCTCAGTGGAGGTTGTTTCAAGAGTGAAATGAAATGGTGCAAATGAAATAACTCATGTACAAGTTTTTGGACACATTGGTTTCCACTCAACTTTCTAGTTACATGAGAACTTTTAGTTTGTGAAACTTAACTAATTCTCTCTCCTTTCTCTCTCTTGTTGGCCGAGAATTTCAAAGGGATGGGAGGTTGCTTGCCAACCTCCCCCTTACACAACCCATGCATCTTACACATCTTACATTTGCATTAAATGAATGCATATGTATTAGATCTTGTATGAGAGTATATAAGAAAGTGTTTGGCTTGAATTTTGGCTAGTCTTTCCTTCTCCAAGAAAAGGAACTGTTCACTTCTCCTCTCCCCCTCATGCATGTCTTTTGAAGCTAGTTGCAAGTATAAATGGTGTAGAAGTGCTTCTCCTTTTAATGATTAATTGTGTTAAGCACTTAAAGGCTTAAAAAGTCACAAATACAAAAGGGAACTAGCATTCATTGTGCCTTACTATTATTGGTGGATACATTATAGAGAAACTCTATTATTGAGTTTTTATCATCTTCATCAACTCCCTAACACCAACTAGGATCAAAGTCTTCAAAGGTTGTATTCTTTACATCTTATGTTTGCCAAATAATATTTCTATATTATGTAATTAGATCCTCTTGGTGGTTTTGTTAAAATGGTCTTAAAATAATAGTTATTTTAAAATCGCTTCCGTTTGCCACTTAAAATTGTTTTACGCAAAAAAGCGATTTTAGCTTATCAAAACCCATCACCTGCCTATTTGTGTACACTATCAAAACCTATCACCTGCCCGAGAGTCCACACATTACCGATGACGTGCGATAAGGGGTGAGCCCGTGAGTTCTAGTCGAGGGTGATCGGGGTGAGCCCGAGAGCCGGTTGTTCGGGGTGAGCTTGGAGACCCTTACTTGTTATTTATGTATTATTGTGATACAGTAATCTGGGGAAATGTCGGGAAATGTCGGGAAGGGACCGACTTGACTACATGTTATTCACACTAGTGTTTAGACTTCCACTGTTATCACTACTTTTTCTATTATTGAACTATGCGTTTTGAATTAAATTAACAATGTTATGTTTTGAACCACTTTGAGACTTGGTTATATATTTTTAAAAGAAAAACTTTTTGGTTGTAATGTTTGAGATGTTACACTAATAGATAAGACTAAGATGGAATCTCTAGATAATATCGTTGACCAAGTGGTTGGAAATCGTGAGCGAGATAAAGCCCTGATGATCGATTCAGTGGATGAATGGAAATAATAAATTGTAGAAGATGATGCCATTATGTTAAAATATAATGTCATTATGTGTAACGCCCGGTTTCTCATACGAAGTACACCCAAAATTTTTCAAACACTTATACATTAAAAATGGGTATACTTGCACTCAACCTAGGAAAAACAAGATGTTATCAAACATTAATTACACAAAAGGTCCTTACAATTTGACCAGGAATTACAAATAAACCTAACACAACTAAAGGACATGCTCTAAGTTGTCCATCTCTATTTATCACATGGCTTCCCCTATCACTGCTACAGATACCTGCAAAACAACAAACAACTCAAGTGTAAGCTTATAAAGCTTAGTGAGTAATCTCAATTAACTTTCACAATCTTTCTCAATAACCATCCTCGTCTTCCTCTCTTGCTATTCTCATTAGCAAGATTCATCTTCTCTTAATTCGGAAACCTGTAAACATATTAGCTTAACAAACACCAGCTAACTGTTAGTATCATCAACTCAATTATAAGTATCACGACTGACACTACTCATAAACTCAATCAAACACACTCGTATATACTAATTTCACAATCAGTTATACCCAATTATAACAATCCTCATGATTGTAGTAGTCAAACTCAAAGACTGTTTAACTCACTCACTCTAGCATATACTCTACTCTTATACTCAAATTTAAGTTGTAACTCATCTCTTGTTATCCATAGATAACAGAACCACTCTAATTCCATGTTACCGCAATATCAACATAATACACACATATATGTATAACACATATATATGAACTATATATATATATATATATATATATATATATATATATATATATATATATATATATATATATATATATATATATATATATATATATATCAAGGTATAATTCTTACTCAAGTATTCAAAGGTACTCACTTGATATCGGTTTAGTATGTGGAACCCCCAATTTGTGCGTACCAGGCTCCTATTCTCTAGACTTGGTTATATCGTCATAGTCTAAATCAATTCTCCAATATTCACAATCATCTCAATAACATTTATCTCAAGATGTATGAATCAAAAGAGGAAAAAGGAATATAAACGGTAAATATCAACTCTATATTTATCGAAACCCCAAATCCGCAGTTCTACTAATTCAACCGTAGAAACTCGACAATACTCTCACCAATAACTCTAAAGGCATCTACTAACAATCTACTAACAACATATATAACAATATATATAACTAAAACACTGAAATCAAAACTAGGGTTTCAAAACCCCCAAAATAGAGAAATCACTCACCTCGACGAATTAGGAATCGAGAACGTGTTTACGGGGTTAGATCCGCATCTCCCCATGTTTCCCTACGAATCTCCAGCTTCAATTTGACCCAAAATCTCCATTTGGAGCTCTCAAGGTCGAAAAGGAAATGTTTTTCCCGAAATGAACATTTTCTGCACATTTAAAGGGTCCGCACGCGTAACACGGCCCGGGTTAGACTAACACGGCTCGTGTTAGTCCACAAATTTCCACTGTTTGCTTGAGTAGGTACAGCACGGCCCAGGTTAGACTAACACGGCTCGTGTTAGACTAACACGGCTTGCGTTAGTCCACAAATTTCCACTGTATGCTTTCTGAAGTTGATCTGCAGGAAACACGGCCCGTGTTAGTAGAACACGGCCCGTGTCAGCTACTAAATGCCCAAAATAGTCACTAACAATCCTTTACATGACCTGTGTGACTTGGACACAACCCGTGTAATCTATTTTGGCATTTTTAAGGCTCAAATTTCTTCCAAATGGATTTTTAACCACTCAAATTCATACATCAACTTGACTAATCTTATTCCCACCAAGATTAGTACATAAGAAAGGTTTTAAATCTCTTCTCACTAATCAAACAACTCATAACTCAAAGGTAATAACTCTATTTACCTTAGTAAGCATCTTAAAATGAAAATGGGTCTTACATTATGTTAAAATATAATGATGAAAATACCATAATCATAAACTTTTATCTTTATTTTTATTAACTCTTTTTATTTTGAAAATCTCTAATTATTTTGTGCTTACTTTTATAAACAAATAAACCTAAATTATAATTTTAGTGTTTTAAAATATATATTACATACTATTGGTGTACACTTTACTTGTATATATACAAAAAAATATAGCTTACATGTTTTATCTAGCCATTATAACTAATGTTGTCAAGATTAGGATATTACTTATGATCCTTTTACATTTTACGAGATCATGATTATAAAATTGGATCATGATTGGAAAATCCTACCAGAATGAAATTTTTTTAACGACATGTCTTCCCAAAGTTGAAGCATGTAAAATGAACTAGTATTCAAATCTTCATGCAAGGTGTTGTTAGTGCAATACCCATTTGAGGTAAGTACTGTATATGAGTTCTCACCTTATTTGTGTTTAAATAAATTAGTGTAATATTAAATTGAGATAAATACTGAATAATGGGTCACACGGTATTTATGTTAAATGAAATTTGTTGTACAATTTTTTTGGACACAGGAAAGACGATGTCTTTACCATTTGACCAATAGACTATTGACAAATTTATTATGCAACTTATTGGTTACTATTCACCAAACATCATATTCATTAACTAGTTTATGCTATAGTCGATACTTTTTCAAGCACTAACTAATATTGTGACTATTAACTGCCTTTTGACTATCAACGATATTAACTAGTTTATAGTATAGTCAATAATTTTTCAACTAATAGCTAATATTGTGACAATTAATTGGCCTTTTGATTATCAACTAATTTTTAAACAAGTCAAACAACCGTAGCCTAAATCCGAGATTTTAATCGAATACATAAAAACAACATTTTTTTTTTTGTAAATTTAAAATTCAACAAAATGTTGAAACAAATAGAAGCTAAAATAATTAAATAACTATTTACAATTCAAAAAATCAGGCAGTGAAAGAAGAGAAACACAGAAAACAAAATGGAGCCCACGAAAAAGCCCATCAAACCGTTGGCAACAGCTGTAATCGCAAGAACACCCTGTCACCATTCGGGCAGCCCGGTCACCATCTGTGAACATTGTAGTCCTCAAAGCAGCACTGCCCGTTGCCCGCCTTTCCCATACCCTTCTTCCTATATTTACCCTCCACCACAATCCCGGAATCAACCACTCAAATTCTTCAGTCTTTTCATAATTTCAAACATTTTCTTCCATTTTCGAAATAATTCTTCACTTTCGAAGCAATGGAGGCAATGAAGTTGAATCTTTTGGCCGCCGCCGTTGTAATGTTGATGACCTTATCGGCGGTGTCGAATGTTGCTGCACAAATGGCCCCCGCACCTGCTCCGGCTTCAGACGCCGCGACTGTCGTCCCTACCGCCGTCGCTTCCATCGTTGCTCTCTCATTGGCCTTCCTATTTTGAATTAATTTGATTTTCGATTTCAGATTATGTAGAGATTCGTTTTGTTTGAAGTTATGGAATGCAGCTTTTCGTTCTTCGCTCTTTGATTGTTGAGAGTTTTGAAGAAGAAAATGCTTCAACGTCATTTTTTGTTGTATTTATTGTTTTTATTTTCTTTTTGTAATTTAATTCTTTTCATTTTGTATTAATTATAATTTGTTATGATGCTTTTGTAATCCTTGAACATATAGTGCATTTATAGTTTTAATGAATTTGAATAAATAATTCTTTCCTGTTTTTATATTTTCGATTTCTATAAGATGTTTTTCTAACTATTGTACTTGCAAATGGAGAAAACAATATAAATTATGAGACAAAAATAATGATTTGCAACTTTATGAGTTCAGATGTATAACTTGTGCTAATTTTAAGCAAGTATAAACAATGTAGCACCGTTTTTGTATGGATTATTCAGCTTTATCATCTCTATTTATCAAGTTCTTATAAATATACATCTCTCCTCTCAATTAAGATTCAAAGACACGGTTCCAAAAAATCCAATCCAAAATTAACACATTTTTATATCAAATTTGATGTTGAATTTGTTCAAACCTACACCAATTTGGTAACGGGTAAGTATTCATGACCATTTATGTTAGCATATAGGATATAGGGATAATCACAAAAGTAACTATAATCATTATTAGAAATATAGGCAAATGACCATACTTTTTGAAATTACCGAAATAACTATTAACTCCGAAATGGATTCATGTGAGACTAGGGACATATATAAGGTGAATACTTTTTTAATTTATATCAAGAAGTTACAGAATTATTTCTCTATTTCCTTTCACTATATCCACTATCACTAGTTTTTCAGTTAAATGACACTATTTTATGACATGACTTGAAATCTACTTTGAAATTGGTGAGTTTGTTTACCTTGTTAGAGTTAGGTCGAATGATAGCATTTCGGACTTTAAAATGCTTTAACATTTACATATTTATATAATTAAACATTATGTATGTCTTTATGTTTATTATTTTTCATGGGGAACACCTCGTCTAGTGGTTTGAAGCACTTTTGAAAAGTCCAAACTTCTTCTGCGGATTTTGGAGTTTGAACTTGCGTTGCATGCTTTATTTAGAGTCTTTTAGTTTAGTTTTATATCATTTGTCATGTTTTGTAAGAAGTTTCGAAATATGGATTAATTTGTCTTTTGTTTTGTTGATACAAGGCAACTATAGTCGAGGCGTAAGAGATCTAAAAAAATTGTCGCTTACTTGGATAGGATTCAAAAAATTTATCGTCTCAATGGGCGATTTTTTTTCTAGACGTTGGTACACCTGCAATGAATATGAGACATTGATTTAGGCATCAATGTTTAGGGTTTAGTGTCAAGCGAGTCATGGTGCTAGGCATCCATGCATGTTGCTAGACAAACCTCCATCATGAAGAAGTCTCAACCAAATTGTGGTCGTATGTAAAGCTACTATCCCATGACCACATGGTATACTAAAGCATTATCGTTTCCTACATGCACATTTCTTCTCTTCTAGGTTGATGACATCATTCTTCCTATAACCATGTACTTCAATGGTGTTGTTTTCAATTGGATATACCTTTCATCATACACACTTTAGCATCCTCCTTTCAATATTCATTGTGTGATGGGAAATGGCTTCTAGAGTTATCTACAAAAGAAGATAATGTTTTCTTCATGCAATGCAAAAATATAATTATTTTTATCGATGCTTATTTATTTACCTCCTACACTACAATGTTAGGAATGTCACTATTGCATCGTGCTATGGAAAAACTTAATAAGCATCGTTATTGGTAGTTTGCATTCATCTTTCGATAATCCATTGGTGGACTCCGTACTGTTAGAGGAGAGGTCACTGTATTATAACGTACTAATGTCTTTCATGTCAAAGGAGAAATATAACGTCTTATTGGTTTCACTACTAGAGAAATGGGTATTTAGCCACGAAAAATAGTCACGCAAATTTTGTGTGGCTAAATAGACACGCAATTACCACGCATCAATTACACCCCAATTTTAGACACGCACTTGTAACGGAACCACAACGCATCATAAATTCGTTGTCGTTGCGTGGCAAACTTAGCCACGCGATAGCCACACAGCCATTGAATGCGTGGTAAAAGAGTGGCTAAAATAGATATATGGAAAACTGTGTCTATAGCATGGCAAACTTAGCCACGCGATACCCACACAGTCACTGAATGCGTGGTTAAAGAGTGGCTAATATAGATAAATGGAAAACTGTGTTTATGGCGTGGCTAAATAGACACGCAAATTCTACGAATAATAGTTTAAAACATCAGCAAAGGGCTGGTTGATATTGCGTGGCTAAATAGCCACGCATCTACAACGATCCCTTTCGTATTATTAATTATATCGTTTTGGGCTATAAGCCTCATCCGTTTTCGTTTTATTGTTAATATTATTAATATTATTATATATTTTTTTCGTTTTCGTATTAATTTTTTCGTTTTCGTTCAAGATATCCCTTTCGTATACTTATTATTATTATTATTATTATTATTATTGTTACTATTATTATTATTGTTGTTATTATTATTATTATTAGTCTCATATTTTTATTATTATTGTTAATATTATTAATATTACGTGTGTGTGTATATGGATATGAATGTATGCACATCAATGTGTTGGTGTGTTAAAATCACAAGTGCTTATACCCCTTGAAAAGATAACGTTTGAAATGAACAACGGGTTTGGAAGGTGCACACGCTTGTATGTAAGTCGAATTTACGTATAAACGGAGAAATATAAAGATAATAAAGTATAATAAGGATGTACAAAAAATGAACCCAAAAAAATAAGTTTTGGCCTTCAAAAAACGAAAAATACAAATACAGTCGTGGTTAAACTTGTGTGTTAATTGCGTGGCTAACTTTGTGTGTTAATTGCGTGGCTAAACTTGTGTTGTTATTGCGTGGCTAACTTTGTGTGTTAATTGCGTGGCTAAACTTGTGTTGTTATTGCGTGGATAATTTTGTGTGGAAATTGCGATATCAACATCTCGGGATTATTGCGTGGCTACATGTACGTTGCCATGGCGTGGCTAACGCGCGAGACTATTGAGTGTTGAAATTGCATGGCTAATGCGTGGTAAACTGTGCGTGGTAGTTGCGTGGCTAAAGCGTCACTACAATTTAGACACAAAGGGTTCTTCCACAGGTCAGTTTTCGTGGCTATTGCGTGTCTATTCGGCTTTTACCACACAACAGCCACACAAATATGCGTGGCTAACCCCCCTGTTTTCTAGTAGTGATTGGGTTATAACATCTAAACCATTTTCGTTAACAAGCATGTCATCCACATATAAGCAACTGATGACATCATCCTTTTGTATAGTTTGACATTAACACATTTATCACACTTATTTATTCTAAATCCATTTTATAATTTTGTATGGTAAAATATCTCATTCTATCGTTTTGGATCCTGTTTTACTCCATAAAGTGATTTGACTTGATTACACACTTTGTTTTCTTAACCTTTCGCTACAAACCTTTTAGGCTAATTTATGTATATATGCCCATGTTGTGGGAGGTTTGGAGTTCAACTCCGACTAACCTCATGTGGGAGATTTTCCTGGAAGGCGGATTAGGTGGAGGGGAAAGGCCTTTGCGCCTTAGGTAATCGCCAACCGCCCTGGGTTGCGGGGCTGATTACCATCAGGTGAAACCATATATCTATTCGCTGGTTCCAAAAAAAATCCAATTCACTATTCAAGAATGAAATTTTCACACACATTTGGTATATTTTCAAATTGCGATGGGTTGTAATCGTTCTCATTATTATTATAGGTGTATTCTTGTAACAATTGAATATGTAGTAAATAAATATCAACCTTACTTTTGACGGCACTACTAAAAAGTTATATACTTTTCTATGGTAATATTGGGTCTTAATTAATTGTTGGCCTAATAAGGCATCATACTTTCTTCACGTTTATTTGCATAAATGTTCAAGTTTACTTCTCACCATCGTTATAATTATCTTCATTTCAGATAATTTTGTTTAGAATCTTAACTTGTTTCTACAAATTTCTTTTATTTTGACATCTTTCTTTATTCCGGGGATGTTATGGTTATCTCACTCTTTAAAATATTTCATCCCCAGAAGCACTTTGAAGTAAAGAGAGAGAAATTTTTACCTTAGAGGCTGTTTGGATGTGTGTTTCCAAAGTGCTTTTTAGCTTTTTGGCTTTTTAAAAAGTCAATAAACTGAAAAGAGTGTTTGGGTAACAATAAGCACTTTTTATTTTAGCTTTTCAGCAAAGGTGGAAAAGCTGTTTTCCAAAAGCTCCATATTCTTGGCTTTTCAAATAGAAAATAGCTTTTTACTTGCAAAATGACAATAATGCCCCCAACAATATGTAAAAATATCATTTTTAGTCATTTTACATATATAAAAGCTTATCCAAACACTTTTTAAACCAATATTAATTTTTCCCACCACATAAGCTTAACCAAACACTTTTTTAAAAACTACTTTTTAAAAAGCCAGAAGCTCATAAGCACTTTTGCCTAAAAGTGCTTATGAGCTAAATAAGTTTATCCAAATAGCTCTTTATTACTTTACCAAAGTCATCTCAACCTATTTATTTTGAAATCTCTTTCTCTTGTAATCTTAAAAACTTCTCCCACACACTCGCCTACATAATTGGTTTGCCATCTATATAAATAATCCAATGATGTAAGTTATTGATCGTATTGGACTAAAAAAAGTTATGTCCAAGGTCGTATCATACAATATCAACTTGTTCAAATTTTCATCATCCATACATTTTACTTATTGTATTTTCTCTTCTTTCGATCTCACTCTTTTAAGATGTTTCAAAATTTCTTCATACAATACTCATTATTTCGGTTATATTCTGAGAATTTCTTATTAAAATTATAAACATGCTAAATATAACAAATGCATGTTGTAAAATATGTTTTTAGTTCCTTGTTTTACATCCAAAGACTCTCGATATCCACTTTTCCTATAACTTTTAATACTAAATGACATTGATATTATCTTAAAAGACAATAATGGGAGAATATATGAAACAAAAAATATATATAAAAAAAGTTATGAATGAAACTACATAGCCGTAGTATTAACAACATCTCGATACTCAACTTCTACACTCTATGTGAAGACAACATGTTATTGTTGAAATGTTTCTATGCTATGTATAAAAACTCAACTATATTGTAGCTTTATATATCAACGTCATTATAATTTATTAAATGTTGAAATCGTTAGCGACAAGTATAACTGCTTATATTTAAATCAGATAAATTCTCATGAAAGACCGACAGAATGAGTGGTCATGCGGACCGACAATCAATTAACACTTTATAAAAATGGCCTACTCGATAAACTAACTTGCATATCTTAGTCATATCGGTTAAAGATTTCAATTCAAGTTTTCTTGTTATGATTTATTATCGTTGATCCGTTGGTGATTGTATATTACCAATGTGTATTTAAATGTAATTTATTAATTTGTTGATCAAATGGGATCTTGACAAACATTAAACAAGTAAAGAAGGCGCGGAGGGCAAACTTGTTTAAGTTCGGTCAAGATTCAAAGTACACTGTCATTTCCCCTAACTAACAAGGTCTGGGGGCAGCGCCCCGGGTAGAGGGGTCCAAGGGGCGCCAGCCCCTAGATGGGGTATGTTGCTTTATCAAAAAAACACATCAGAAATTCGTTTTGGATAAAAATAGCCTGATTTCTGAACTTTGTGGTTACAGTACCCGTATGAGCACAAAGCTAAATGAAAACAGATTGTATTTAGACATCAAACGACCCGTGTGAGTGTGAAGACAAATTGTTACAGAATGTATCCGAGAAATGACACAACCTGTGTAGATCCACACGACCCGTGTGCGTGTCGAAGCATTTTGAAACAGAGACACCACACGACCCGTATGGAATCATATGACCCGTGTGACGCGCTTAGTGGCAATTTTTGACAGGTTTTATAGCCGTTTTGGTCATTTTTCAGGTTACGAAAATTCATATATTCTCTCATTCTCTGTTCTTGATTTCTCTCTGAATCTTATACAATCAAATATTCGATTGTACCATCAAAATACTTTGATTTGAGAGTATTCAATCACGATTTTCAGAGTTTCCAAGCCATTTTCTTCCATTTTCTAACATCTTTTTAAAACAAGATTTGTCTAATTTAAACATATGCAATTATCGATTAAAATCTTACAAATAAATAGGTTAAAGTAAAGGATGACCATCGATTAAATATCTTTAAAGTGGTCCTTATCACCTTAGTTGTCTGGTGGTTTGGTTGTTTCAATCAATCATTCAAGTGACTTTTCTCTCTATTTTTAAGTATTCCATTCATGTTATAAATGAATTCCTATAGCGTGAGACCCACACCTATGTGGGTTTATTTAGTACTATTATTTTTATAATTGTAATTATTAATTGGATTTGGTAGTCTATTTAGCACTCGACCATCAGTGATTGTTCTTGATTCTTGAATGGTTTTAAAAGGCAGATTTTCCGTTCTTTCTAAAGATTATAAATGGGTGGTAATTAAAATTTAAAATTTAAAAATGATGATTATAATGATCCATATTTAATTCTATTTATTTGGTTTTGATGTATTTCTATATTGCATTGAATGCCTTATTTTGTATAGATAAAGGTCGTGTAAGTAATTGTTGACTTGGCACAATAAGGACGTGGGTACAATAGAGGAAGTAACATCTATTTTACCCCATGTGAGTTCAACACCTCAAATATGGAATCGACGAGTATTGTAGTCGTTTTTAAACATTAGTGTTCTACAAAAATATGATTAGTTTTTTACCAAATCAAAATCTGGGATATTTTATTTCCATCTCTGATATGACTCTTTCGATTTATATTTTCTAGTGATTTTGTTTCCTGATTTTTAAAAGGGCAGGTAGTAAAGGTTCTAGCATCCATCTGTCTCCAGCCACTAACCAAATGACAAATTACATCTAAAGAAGCAATAGTGCTACATTCCAATAAACAACCTTTTTCATAGGTAAAATGTTCTTATTGCCGAAAACCGTTCTCGGATTTCATCCATTTTCTTTTGTTGTACAATACTACAATCACTCAATGAAGGACGTTTGGATGTTCGTAAATTACTTTAAGATTTTCATTTTTTCTAGTTTTTATTCTTTGATGTAATTTCCATCTTAAATTTTCAAGTAAATTACAGTATTGGTGCCTCTGGTTTGGGATGGTTTTCAAATTGGTAAAAAAAAAAAAAAAAAAAAAAAAAAGAGAGAATTCCAACTTTTTCGCCCCTGTGGTTTCTATTCATTAACATTTTTGGTCCCTCTCTTCGTTAAAGTTAACATTTGCTGTTAAATGTAGGGTAAAATGAATATTTTATCCTTCATTTATTATTTAATGTATTTATTAAAAAATAAAACAAAATCATCTCTCTCTCCCTCTCCGGTAGGGCTTTCCTCAGCCCTTTCTTCGTCTTCCTCTTTCCCTCTCTAAGAAACAAAGATAATTAAAAAATAAAATAAAGGGTATATTGGTCATTTTACCTCGTCCATTTAACAGAAAAAGTTAACTCTAATGGGAGAATGACCAAACCTATTAGTAAATACAAACCACAGGGGCCAATACATGGGATTTCCCAAAATTAGACTAATATGAAAACTAGGACAAACCACATGGACCAAAACTGTAATTTACTCTAAATTTTCTTACTTTAGGGACGTAAGTGTTTTGTCAGGGATATTTTTGGTTTTATTTTATGCATCATAGTCTTTTTGATACATTTTTCTATAACATGATTCATAATCTTATAGGGGTATTTTGGTAATTTTCATTAATGGTGACACCATTATGTAGTGAAGAGTGAAGATTAGAACATATAGAGATTGCTAATGTGGTGGAGAAGAAAAGGAGTCTTTTACATCAATAGAGCAATAAAAAAAAAAGAAATAATAGAGAGAAAGCTTCTACTTCCCCCCCCCCCCCCCCCCCCCCCCCCAAAATACCCTTTCTATTCATGCTTAGGACATGTCTCATTAAGGGGTGCTTGGGATTTTTTATTTAACTTAATAAACACTTTTTGATTTTTTGATATAAGTGTTCATTGACTTATGTAATGATAAAAACAAATTTTTAAAAAGTGTTTGGATTGACTTATTTGGAAAAAATAAGTTTATAAAAGTGTTTGGTTTGCTTTCTTTAAAAAATGGTCCTTTTGTTCCAACAAGTCACCCATAGTTCTAATAAGTAAGGGTGATTTTACTTATGAAAAATTTGACTTATTTGCTTATGTTGAAAAAGAGTTTAAAAAGTGACTTATCTCTTATTTATAATTTCCAAACACATTTATTGGCTTATTGACTTATTGAAAAGCTAATAAGTCAATAAAGAGTTTTCATAAACAATAGTACCAAACAGTAAACACCCCCAAGTCCATTAATAACATCAAATCCATTAAATCTACCCGTTTTTCAAACAAGTCATTGGACGCCGAATGTATTGACCCTTTATACATGTTGATAATATTACAAAAGAAAATGTTATTATACTTCAATTGTTAGTTTGTTTATTGAGTTTTTCATTTTATTAGTTAAGAATGCTATGAGAAGGACATAGATTCTCTCTTTTCTTTCCAAATATTAGTGTAACAAGTTACTCTGTAACTTCCATGCTATGCGTACACATGATCTTTGATCTTAATGTTGTTAAGACAATCTAGATAAATGATATTCAAAAAATAAAGAATGGAAAAACTAAATGAGGGCAAACTGCGGAAATTGTAACGTACTTTACTATTTTTTGCCAAAAAAGACAATGTACTTTATTTCTTATCACACTGAAATACCCATGGTTGAGCATATTAACTGAAAAACCAAACTAAAAGCGAATTAACTGATATAGCTGAACCATTACTAAAAGAGGTGACATTGTTTTTAATTTTGATTAACCGAATACATATGGTTCAATTATTGTTTTCATCTAAAACTGAACCACTACAAAGCAAACTAGACCAATGGTGCATGCATGTATGTATGTATGTATGTATGTATGTATGTATGTATGTATGTATACACACACAATGTATGGTATACAATTATATTAAGACATGAAAACTTAAAAGGTAATTATATGGAATTGGAGATACACATACATAATTTTATTATACTAGTAACCATACTTGACATAATTCCCTAATCCTCTAATCTAATCTCTATTGACTATCATAGTAGCATGTGGTCATATTGTCATACGGACAAAGGTAGACAAAGAGGCAAATAACCCATTTGATCAGGGTACCAACATACCTTATCATAATTCACGGTATCATATAGTGATACGCATGCAATCATTCATGATTCCAAGGCACTACGGTAAAGGCTAAAGGCACAATGTACATGTACTTGATTTTGACTTGTAGATTTAACTGAGTTGAATGGTCGAAATCCTCAAAAGTAGGATGCTATTGGTGGTGGTATATCGATATTAACCATTAACAAAAACCATTAATCTATTAAAACCATTAATCATAACCAATACTATACCCAATTCTACCGAAGTCCATTAATCGATTGTAATGCTTATGGCTCGGTTTTTGTCTATAACCGAACCAAACCGCCCAAAATACACAATCCTAGAAAAACTCGACACCAAAGAGTATACCGCTATTGATACAAAATTTACAATTGCATTCAATGGATAAAGACTTTATAAGCTTTAAAACCGCTAACACATAATTTTTTACACTATTCAAGACATTTATATAAAACATGCAAAACCTATACATATTATTCATATATCCGAACGTATTCTATTTATACATATGCACAAAAAAGTTCTAAACCATTACATCTAATAATATATACAAGCTAAATGCTTAATTTTGAATAGAGCTATAGACTTTTCGAACCTGTATTCGACTTTTTAGTGTAAACAAATGTTCGTTTTTTGGAAAGACAAAAAAGAAAACTACACTTTGCAATGATAAACAACTTTGCATTTGCATTTGCATTTGTCCGTCATTTATCATTATTGCAAAGTATACTTATATTTGTCACTTTCCTCAAAACGGTCATTAGTTTACAACAAAAATCAAATACAACAATTCATAAAGCAAATAATATAAATACTCCTTAATAATTAGATGCTAATTTTACCCTAGAGACCTTCATAGTATCCCCCGTATGTGATATGTGCGGTGGTCAAAGGGACTCCTCTCACTGCTGACATTGCCTCATTTGCTTGATGAACAACTTGCTTTATCCTCTGCAAATCCATTCAAATCCATACACTCTTAATTTTACAATTTATAAATATATGTATTTTTAAATAAAATAAATAAATAAATCAACCCTCCTAAAGTTTGTTCCGAACTTTACCTAGGCCAATGTTCTTTCTAACAATTCAGTAATAAACTCTTAATGATTCAGACTTCTTAATGACTCAGACATCTACCAAACACGGTCTAAGTGGGATGGTTTACCCAAATTATAAATAAAAAGACTAATATTATCATTTTTATATCAAAGATTAAAAGGACTTAAAAAGACGGACTTGCCCCTTTTGTTTTTATGTGGGAATCAATATAAAAGAATCTTTTTTTACAATATAACTAAAACACTGAATATAAAAATGCATCTTTTAAGTTATAAGAGAATCTTGATGATGAATGGATTTGGTATATATGAATTGAAGAATATAAGCAAGAAATTGCATCAAACCTTGTCATCCGAGTAGATTTGGATCCTAAACTTTTGTTGTTTGTGCTTGTGACTGTTTCCAAAAAGGATTATGCAAACGGTAGCAGCCGCCATACCAAGAGAGAAAAAAGCGCCAATCCCATTCAAACCCCATTTCCAAATATTTCCTTCTTCTTTGTTCACTTTCTCAATATCATCACTCACAACTTTTGATGAATCATCAAACTTATAATCATCACTTTCATCCTTGTATTGAAACACATCGGTTTCAATATAAGGTGACATGAGCTTCCTAGAACTCGATCTTGGAGAATCCATTTTCATTTCGACAAATTCGTTTTCTTTCTTGAAGAAAACTTGGAAGATCGGATCAAGATCCGCTTCTTGAGCTTCTTTAAGCTCGTTGTTGATCAATATGGGAAGCTTCGTGATCTCTTTAACATCTTCATCACGATGATCAACTTGATGATTGTCGATTTGAATTTGGAGAGGGATCAATTGATTTTGAAATCTTGATTCATCTTCTGAAGAGTCGGCGAATTCTTGTGATTTTCGTGAGGAATTGAAGTAATCCATTCTGAAAGGATTCTTGGGACTTCTCACATACTTTCTTGGAAAAAATTGTGTATCCTCATCATCATGAACTTCAAGAAGCCCACCATATGGTACGTTCACCCATCCTTCGTCTTCAAGATCCATCTTTTTTGTTCAAAGTTAAGATTTTTTGGTTTGAGTGATGAAAAGAGGCAGGGAATGATTTGGGTTTTAAAGAGAATTAGTGAATTATTGAAGGTGGCTTCGCATGGAGTTTAGTGAGGAATTTTACTTGGAACAAGCCACCTCTAATGGAGTCTTGTATGAATATTGTGCAAGAAATTGGGGATTTTTTTTCGTGGAATGCATTCTAATACTAGACAAATTAGGGGTTGGTCCAATAGACCCCACATGATGTGAACCAAATTGATTTCAATATTGTCTAATAGTTCTTTTAGATATTTTCTTGTATGTTTCGAAAATTGTGGATTACTATTCTATATCTATAATAGATTTTTAACAGGGTATTTGATATACTTTATGATTATTCTACTGTTAAGTTCGGATAATGATATAGACCATTATATATATTTTTTTATAGGAAAGATTAGGATTGATCATCAAGATCTTTTTGTCGGATTTTTTCAATTAGAAGTTGTTGGAAATTATAATTTCGTTAACGAATAATAGGCAACAAAGATGATTCACTCTATTATATGGAATTTCATTAACAATCATGAAAATGTAACACTTAACTCATTTTAAATAATCCGATCATTTTAGGGTTTCTTTTCTTTTTATTAGAAAGTTTTAATTTGAATAAATCAAGTTCAGCGTTTCCGATTTGTAGGGTAATCAATTATGAATTATTTTTAGCCCCTTCATGGCTCATGCAGATGAATAAACTCAAGATTTTACAGCTACCAATTTGTGTAAATATAGTGGTCTTTGCTAGTTCTTTGGTACCATCACTTACAAAGGTATCAAAGCCTATACGATGCCTGATCTAAGTGAGCGATATACACAAGAGTACAAGAGATATTATGAGAGATATACATGAGAGTACAAGATTGATGACAATACATGACAAAAGCAAGCGATATGAAGTTCATCGCTCCTAGTAATGTTTGATGGTTATTACCTCCATTGGGCCAAGCTTATGAAGATTTTTATACTATCTAAAGAGTACCGGTTAATTGTAGAGGACACTATGCCTACAATTGAAGATGCGACACTTAGGGGGTGTTTGTTTTTCTTCAAAAAGTCTTTTTCTTCCAAAACGTCTGCAGGCGGGTAGACGTTTATCAAAATGACTGTTTGTTTTTTTGAAGACAAAATACATGAAAAAGTCTTTTTCATGTCTTTTTCCAAAAGACATAATTTTTATATTTTTGCCTCTTTTTGGAACTTTAGTTCGCGACTTTCTTCCGGCTCTTCCGTATCTCCCTTTCTCTATCAACACCCGACTACCGAGAAGAAAACCCAAGCCTCCGTCTTCATTACTCCACACACATTTTTTTATGAAGAACGAAGACATGGAAAAGACTTTTTGATCCACATATTCTCCCGCAGACATGGAAAAAGACAAAAGACATTTTACATATTCCAAAACAAACACCACCTTACTGTTTGAACAAAAACCAAAAGACTTGAAGATTAAAAATTATGTGTATCAAGCCATTCCCTGAGAAGTCTTTGAGAACATGGTTGACGACGACATAAGCAGATCTAAGACGCGGTTAAACAAAATTATCATGGCTCGTCCAAAGTTTAACAAGTTCAACTCCAAGCCTTGGAACGAGAATTCATGTTGCCAAGCATGAAGGTAGGAGAGAAAGTATATAGCTAGCTTCATGTCTAGAACACATGTAGTAGTAAAAAAGATGAAGATTAATGGCGGAAACATTGAGGCTAGTGCTATGGTTGGTAAAATCTTGAGATCAATGACCAAAAAGTTCAATGACATTTTCTCCATTAAAGAATCTCATGATTTAAACACGCTAAACATAGATAAACTCCATGCACCTTATTTTTTCATGAGCAACGTATTTAAAACAAAAAAAAGATGACGAACAAGCATCGAAGGTTGTTACCACATGGAAAGGAAACACAACGAGAAATGAGTCTAAATTCTCTTTAAGAGGAATAGGACGTGGCAACTATAGACGAAGAGGAAGAGGATGAAGAAGAAACTCTAACACAGCCACCACTAAATGTTACCATTTTCGTAAACTGGAACATTTGCATATGAATCTCCCGATCACTCAACACACTACACTTGCCTATTAACCTTTAACAGAGATGAACAAAAGCTACTTATGTCCTATGTTGAAATTTAAAATTAACACAACGAAGTAATGTGGTTCCTTGATTCAGGTTGTAGCAATCACATGAGCAGAGGCATAATATGGTTTTGTTCAACTTGATGAATCTTATAGGCATTCAACCAAACTAGGAAATGGATCAATAATGGAAGTTATGGGAAAAGGGAACATCCAAATCAAGAATGGATGATAGGAATCATATCATCAATAAGGTATTTTACATTCTAGAATTACAAAACAACTTATCGAGTATTAGACAACTTCAAGAGAAACATTTGGGAATTTTAATTCAAGACAATGCTTGTAGAATATATCATGAAGTCAATGGACTTATCATGTAAACAAACATGTAGAAAAATCGCATGTTTATATTATTTGATTCCATGATTGCGACCACCAAACCAATTCCTCTATGTTTTAAAGCAACACGAGACTCGGTAACGAGTTTATGGAATAGAAAATTTATTCAACTTCATATGAATGGATGACGGACCTTAGCTTAGTGAAACACCCTCGCTTAAGGATTTTCATAAAATACCTTTTTGAACCAATATAATATCTTCATTATTCAAAAATACTCCTTTAGGGAGAACTTTAATTCTCAAAAGCTTCAAAAGAGTCTTTTTACATTTAAACATCATTTTAAAACACTTTGGATTTCGTTAAAAACTTTTTTCAGAGTTTAAGTTGCAGAAAATCATTCGGTCCCACTTTAAATAAAACGTTTTGGTTTATAAAATAACGAGGTTGTTACAATCCAAATACCATTACACAGTTTGAATGAAACCACACAACCAGTGGCCTTCTAAACATCCAGCTCCTCTAAGGTCATCTAAACTCCTCAACCTGAGTACACACCAAAATAAGTTACGAAATGGAATGCCTAGTGAGCTTACCCGAGGTTGACCCATTCCGAGTGAGCAGTGTAACCACCACACTCAGGACAACCCCCAAAAATAGTTTTGACACACACTTTAAAGTTGTTTAAAACATCATAAAGAGTTACTCAAAGTAGATAGTTATGATATGCAAATGCAATGTATGATGCAACTATCCCAAACCCACGTCCATCTCATAAAAGTCCAACTCACCCCAATGGCACCCACCTAAGTTCAAAAGTAAACGCACAAAGCATAATACTTGATCCACATATGGGTTAAACTAAGACTAGTGGCCATCACACTAGCCTCATGAGGGGTAGCAACTCCCTTATGCGGTTCGCTATTGTTGGGAACGATTACTCCTCACCCTCTTTAATTGAGAAGGGTAAAACTCATAATATCTCCCCACCCTCTTTAATTGAGAAAAGGGTAAAACTCATACTTACCATCTTTAATTAAGAAAAGGGTAAAACTCATACTCACCCTCTTTAATTGAGAAAAGGGTAAAACTCGGTCTCAAGAGCTCACACGGTCAATCCCATCCTATATGAAATGCAATGCATAATAGGATGCTCAAAACGTCTTTCAAAAACAACATCATAGTCTTTGTTTAAAAACATCTTTAAAAGGACTTATTTCATGCAATGCACACATAGTACTCGTATAACAATTAACACATAAAAGCATGCATGAAAATAGTTGATAACACACACAAAAGATAATAGTTGGGATGTGTACTCCCGGTAAACTCACCCAATGTCAACTGACAAGTCAACACTAACTCCACACACGGGTTTGATGCATTTGGAGGCGCTCCTAGACATCATCTTATCCATCCCATCCTCTTAGTTGAGTGCTAGCTCAAGTCCTTAGTTTCACCTCCAATTCATTACAACATATCTCCTTCCTACAATACAAGAACGGAAGGTATCATACTCGTTTCATCTAAAAGTCGCACTATAATTGCTTCTTTTGAACTAAGAATGAACTATCATTCACTATCCCAAAATGAAGTCTTTGACTCTCTAATATAGAAAAATCTTAGCTAAATATTCCCAAAGTTTGGCATCAAAACAAGACCCAAGGCCAAACCCATAAGGCTTAAAAACTCCAAAAATGATGAAAATATGGAAAACCCTCTGACACGGTCGTGCTCCTTGACACGGGTCATGTCAGGACCCAGCAGATTGCACAGACCCTTTTACACGGGTCGTGTTCTACACCACGGGTCATGTACGGCTCGTTGTAGCTCCGTTTTTTTGTCATTTTCGCTCCCTTTTGACCCAATTCAAGTCCCAAATCAACCCAAGACTAATAATAAATGAAAATACACATCTAAGAACTTATTTCCAAGTATTCAACTCCCAATCCAAGTGTTCATGACTCAAACAAATGGAAATCATAATTCAAGTTCTTATCTCTTAACAAGTGGTTAATGAATTATGTTCCGAGTCAATCATTACACTTAACATCATCAAGTCCCCAAATAAGTTCTTAACCAAGGTCATCCCTTAAGGGAGTCATTCCCACATAACTCTAAAGAAGATAACCTCATGGAATCTCCAATTCCAATCATTGGTCCAAATGGTTAAAACTCATGGAATACCCAATTCCAATCCATCATTTGATGATTACAAGTCGAGATTCCTTCTTCCATTCCATGGAATCATTAGGAATGATCCTTACTCCATTATTACTTCCAAATTGATGCAATAATTCATTCATCTATTAAACCCAAAAGATCCATTTATCAAATCCATGAATAAAACCCATTTCAACACCCAATTCTCATTTTCTAGTGATTCAAGGTTTAAGACTACAAATAAAAGGTTGGAATCCTTAGAGAATCATTATAAATGAATCCCCTCATCCAAAACTACCTAACCCAACCATGAATTTCTAGATTCCTCAATTAATCATCAAATCCCCAATTTCTAGGGTTCATATGGATCAAGATCTTATTTCAAGATATTCCAAACTATCCATGGATTGGATAGGGATCACTATGAACTCAAAAACATCAAACAACCTTGGAATCATAGGAAGAATCCTCATCCATTCATAAGAATTCAGACTTGGCCAAAACCCTAATCCCCAAATCGAAATTTCAAGACAAGGAGGGAGGTTTTATATCTTAGATTGCTATAATTCTTTAAGTGTGATCATAATCCTCCAAAACCCACACAAATCTCCTTGGAAGAGATGAAAATCACCATATCTCACTCTCTCTAACCTTAAAAAACGTGATTGTGGCTGAAATGGGGGAAAACCCCATCAAAAACTTGATATCTTTCACAATTGGCAAAACTAGTCCCTATAGTTTGGTCATTCTTCACCCAACACCCAAAAAGTCAATTCTTCTAACTAGAAGTCTCTATATTCATACATATGCCCCAAATACAATTATTTATTTCTCTTGAGTCATTGACTTGGTCAACACTAACCGTTAGTTTCCCAATTTGACATAAACAACCCCTTTCACGAATTTCTTTACAATTTAGGTCCTCAATATTTAATCGAAGGAATTATTTGACCCAATTTAAACTCCACATCAATTCCTTCATAATATTCTCCAATCCTTCTAAATTCTTGACTAGTCAAAGCTCAATGGTTAAGTTTGGCCAAACTGACACTTTTAGTCCTTATGACAAAATTTCTCATATTTGGTTTACGAATAGATTTTTAAACTATATTTGGATCATTTATTCATCATATAAAAATATAAAAAAATGTTAAGTTTATTTATTTATTTGTTTTCCTTATTTACAAAATAAGTATTTAAGCTCAAAACTCCTAGGCCCAAAACACGGATGTTACACTTACATTGGTTAATGTATTACCCATCTTGAAAGATAGCCCCAAACTATGAAATGAGTGCATTAAGGGAAAGAAAAGTTGCGATAAATTTTAATGCTCAAATACTTGGAGAGCTACTCAACCATAATAGTTAATACACTCAATCATGTATGGTTCGATTACTCCTTTATCAAACAGCCAAAAAGGTACGTTCTTACCTTCATATAGATGTGTGTCTACTTCCTAAATGTAGAGTCGAAGGCTTTGAGTTGTTTAAGAAATTTAATAGCAAGATGTAGAGTTTACATCCTCCACCGTTAATGATTTTTATGCTACAAATTGCACATATATATATATATATATATATATATATATATATATATATATATATATATATATATATATATATATATATATATATATATATATATATATATATATATATATATGAAACTTACTGTTGCATATTCACCATAACAAAATAGTGTTGAGGAAAGAAGAAATGTCATACTAATGAACGTGGTCAAATATATGTTATGACCTGAGACTCTTAACTAGGATGTTTATGTATTAAACATATGTACATATTTTCAATAGAAGCTAATTAAACACCAGAAGAGACATTGAGTAGACTTAACCATCAGTAGAGCATTTCAAGGTGTTTGGGTGTATAAGTCATGTCCAGATACCTAATGTGAATCGTAAAAATCTAATAATAGAAGCTTCACATGTGTGTTGATGAGAGTTAGTAAAAAATCAAATGCTTATCTAATGTTTGATCTGAACTCAAAGAAAATCATGATAAGTCATGATATGGTCTTTAACGAAGAAGAATAATGGAACTAGAAATAGAAGGAATCAATGAAACAATCTTAAGGTGGGACGATGATGAAGAACAAAATAATTCTCTACCAAATAAGGATGTACAAGAACACAATGAAGATGAGCCAAAATAATAGTGGGAGTTCAAGCAGCATTGATTCAACAAGTAGTTTGAGTAGCTCAAGCTTGAATGTTTCAAGTTCAACTAACAATAAGCCTGGCAACACAAGTCCAATTCAAAGGAGGGTCAGAAGACAACCAACCTACATGGAATACTTTGTAACTGGATAAGGGCTATCTGATGACAAACAAACTATTACAAATAGTTAGTAATGTTAACTATTACAAATGATATTACTAATTATAAAGAAGGGTTTGCGTAAGCCAAATGGTGATAAGTAGGGTTGAGCATAAGCGGGTACCCGCCTAATTTGGCTGGAACCGGAATCGGCGGTTCCTGTAAAGTTGAAACAGGAACCGGAACCACTTTAAGTGGTTCTTAATCTAGGAACCGGAACCGGTTCCGGTTCCGAGACAGGGTACCTGGTTACGCCATTTTATTAGTTTCGTCGTTATAAAAAGAAATACTATCTATAGAAACAAAAGCTAACTACTAGAATTAGTTCATTATAATACAAGTTACTAATTACAAGGTAATGTAGTTTAATAATAGCTATAAAAAGTTACACATGATAATATAAATATAGTTCGTTACAATATAAGTTATAAAGTTATAAACAAGAAATGGTAGATTGATTTTTGTAGGTATAAGAAAGATTAAGATCCAATAATAAATATTATCTTATGCTCACCTAAACTAACTTTTAATATATATATATATATATATATATATATATATATATATATATATATATATATATATATATATATATATATATATATATATATATATATATATATATATATATATATATATATATATATATATATATATACTTTTCTAAAAGTAGCGGGTACCCGTTCCAAATAAATGAGAACCGGAACCGGAACCGCTTAAGGCAGTTCCAGAACCGGCGGTTCCAGTTCCAAAAACGGGTACGTTGTTCCGCTGCTCACTCCGAGAGATAAGCAATGGACTTGGAAATAATGAGGGCTATAAAGAGAAACAAAACATTGTAGCTCATAAACTTACCAAAGGGTGCTAAAAATGTCACGGTTAAATGTGTTGATAAAATAAAGTTGAATGGAAATGGAGGTGTGGATAAGTACAATCCACGTTTAACTGCTAAGGGGTACTCACAACAAGCTGGCATCACATATATCGAAGTATTTCATCTTGTCGCTCGTTGGGATACTATTAGAATGATCATCACCCTAGCTGTAAGAAGGAATTGGTGAATCTGCCAACTCAACGTGAATATGGCTCTAGGAAATTAATGAAAAGGTGTATATAGAACAACTACAAGGCTATGTAGTTGCATGAGTAGAAAGCAAGGTATATCGATTAAAAAAGGCATTGTATGGACTAAAACAAGCTCCACAGGTTTGGTTGAATAATATAAAAGCTTATTTCTCCAATAAGGGTTTTGAAAGATGCTCAAGTGAACCCATATTGTTTGTCAAAATCGATAAGAATTGTAAAGTTCTCTTTTTTAGAATGTGTGTAGATGATCTCATATTTACAGGTAAGAATATTGGAATGTTTGAGACGTTCAAAAAGTTGATGATACAGGAATTCAAAATGACAAATCATTTTCTAATGAAATATTTTTTAGATGTTGAACTAGTGCAAAATGAAAGAGGTATTTTCATAAACAAATCAAATTATGTCAAGTAAGTATTAGAAAGATCTGAAATGATAAACTAAAATTTAGTAAAGTATTTAATAGTTCTAGGTTGCAAACTCACAAAGAGTAATAAGCAAGAAAACGAGATGCAATAGTTCACAAATAGAAGGTAGGAAGCCTCATATATCTAATTGATACAAGGTTGTATATCATGTACATAGTAAGTCAATTAAGTAAGTACATGGAGTCATAAGTTAGTACATGGAGTCGCCCATTGCGTAACTCAACTCAACTATGAAAAGAGTCTTTCGATGCCTGCAAGTAACATCAGATTTTAGAATTTTATATAAACGAAAGGGGAAGAAAAGCTGGTAGGAATTAGTGATTCAAATTATACATGTGATCTCGATGCTAGGATGAAATTCGGGTTATGTATATAAACTAAGTTCAGAAGCAGTCGCATAGAGTTCTAAGTAGTAGTGTGTTATAAGCTTATCAAATGTTAGTAAAATATAAACCAGAAAAATGCCAACGGACAAGAAAAAAAGGAGATTGGTGCTGAGGCCTGTGCTTGACATCCTCGATTCGGAGTTTAAGAATTAGGTCCTCGATGGTCATTTCCTTTTGTTTATGCTTTAAATAATTCTTGAATTCTACCCAAGCTGGGGGTAACTTCTCGATTATAGAAGCAACTTGAAATGTCTCACTAATAACCATACCCTCGACATGGATATCCTGTAGGAGGACTTGTAGTTCTTGGACTTGTGTCATAACCGGCTTACTATCACTCATTTTATAGTCTAGAAACCGGGAAATGTAACGCCCAGATTCTCATACAAAGTACACCCAAAAAATTTTCAAACAATAACACATCAAAGTGGGCATACTTGTACGCAAACCATGGAAACAAGATGTTATCAACATAATTAATTACACAAAAGATCTTTACAAAACAGACCAGACATTACAAATAAAATATAACACGACCAAAGGACAAGCTCTAAGTTATCTATCTCTCTTTATCACATGCATTCTCATATCACTGCTACAGATACCTGCAAAACAACATACAACTCAAGTGTAAGCTTATAAAAAGCTTAGTGAATAATCTCTCTGCTCGACATCAACACAAGATGTATTAGCATATAGATATATGAAAATATGGTATCAACCACATCTTACAACACACTCCACAAATCTCTCTCTACACATTCTCATCATTTGCTCTTGCTAATCTCATTAGCAAGTATGTATCTCATATTAATATCTAAAACCTGAAATCACATTAGCTTAACAAAGCACCAACTAAATATGAACAAACATCAACTCAATAGTAAGTACCACAACTGGTACTGCTCATAAACTCATCATGAACACTCACATGAACTCATTCCACAACCAACCATACTCCATCTCAACAACCCTCATGGTTGTACAATCTGACTCAAAAACTCTGTAACACAACCACTCTAGCATCTACTATGTTTAAATAATCAATCAGTATATTCAACTCGAGTATTGTTACTCACAGATAACAATTTAATCCACCAATGGTTACAACAATAACAACAACATATCACACACATATATATACATATATATCACATGTATCTCAACATACACTAAACATATCTATACTCAAGTATGAAAGAGTACTCACCTGGTGGTGGATCAGTACGTGTTAGACCCGAGTTTCTCGTATTAGACTCCTTCCTAATGTATTAGCTGGTATAAAACATCATATATCAAGTCTCAATTACTCCCAAACATCCCAACTACTAATACCCAAGCTCAAACATTTGAAAAAGGATGAAAAAACCAAAATCACACAATTAGCGCCGCTAACCTGTCTGGTTCTGCTCAACTCCGTGACTTAATGGTTTCAGCTATAGAATCTCAATAATTTTTGTATCAAAAGCTTAGGAAAACATCCTAAGATCATTTACTAACATCATATATCACAAAACGACTCAATTTCGTGAATTAAACATTTAGGGTTTCAAAAACCCAAAAACTCAACCAAAATCACATACCTCTTGGATTAATGGATCATGAACGAAATTATGATGTTAGACTTGATCTCTCTTAGCTTCTAAACTTTTCCCTCGATCAATTTTGTGAAATATGGGTGTAATCGCCACTGGAATCGATTTGGGTAATCTTAGACTCGAAATGAACTTTTACGAATAAAAGGGGTCTGACTTAGCGACATTAGCGTCGTTAAGTTAGACTATTAGCGTCGCTAATATAGCTTTTTAGCTATAACTCTTCAATTTTTTATATAATTGCCTCATAACTCCAGCTTACACCCAAATAAGTTCCAAATCACCAAATCCATATAAAATCGCCATAACTCAAAACACGAAGGCAATCACAAAGAATCGCCTTAACTCTACTTAACACAACTCACAACTCAACCCCCTAACCACATCTCAAACTCAACCTCCATGCACCAAAGATTTAATGTAAGTCTATATTAGCAACTCAATAGACATGCTTAGCAAATAAACAAAACAAGTTACTTGCATAAGCATCTCGGTTAGGAAACGGGTCTCACAGGCTACCACAAATTTCTTGGCCTCGACATCTTCTGTTTTGTATTTTTTTTTGTCTAATGAGTCTCATAGTTCTTTAGCCAATTTTGTTACACAATATACATTATAAAGTGAGTCAACAAGACCCTTTAGAACATAGTTTCTACATAAGAAGTCAGAGTGTTTCCAAGCGTCAAGCGCACTCACGGCTTGTACATCTCATTCTCCTCCAGTGAGTAGTGGAGCCTCCTCAGTCAAGAATCATGCAAGATTCAATGTAGTGAGGTAGAAGAACATCTTCTGTTGCAACTGGTTAAAGTGCATGCCGGAAAACTTTTCCGGCTTCTCCACATGATTAACCGACATGGTAATCGTTGGAGTTCCTTGGGAAGGAGGGTTAGTCTGTTTTGGTGTTTCAGATGTTCAACTTGTCATGCTATAAACACAAACCAAAAGCGCAAGTTCGATCAAATATAATATGAAAAACTGTTTCTGAAAACAGATTCTGAATTTATGAAATCTAAACCAAATTATAAAACTGTAACTAGTTGTGTAAACATAAAATTAAGTTCTAAAAATAGGAAACTGTTGTTGAAAAACAGTTCTAGAATTTCTAAAATTAAATGTAGAAAATTGGTTAAACAAAACCCAAGAAGTAAAACTAGAAAGCAGTTTTGAGAAACTGTTTAAAACCTTTTCAGTTCGTTTGACACAAACGAATTTGTTTTAAGACTGATAGTAAAATATAAACCGGAAAAATGTCAACGAACAAGAAAAAAAAGGAGATCGGTGCGTGCGCAAGAGAAAGCCTTTGTGCTTTAAGTCTTACAAACATGAAAGCCTTTAGACTTAAAAACTCACTTCGTTTTCATTCCCCCACCAATGTGAGATGAGCTAAAACTCATCAACTCATTTTCTAATTTCTTCCAACTTCCTCACTTTGAGATACAATTTCTCATTCATCTTAAATCCATTTTAGACGTGTGAACTATCAAAACGAAGATAACACGGAGGAGAACACAAACATATAACAATTTATTTATTTTAAATTGTTTTAGGAAACCGTATTTTATGTTCAAAATTGAAAAAAAAAACTTATTTTATGAAATTAGTTAAAGCTATAATTTTTCAACATCAACAACTGAGTCTGAACTCATTTAGCTAACTACATGTGTATGTCAGAGTGTATGGATGATGAGAGTACTTAAAAGGCTTGGATTTAGTCAATGGAAATATGTCATATTCAGTGACAATAACTCTATAATCAAATTGTTAAAAATCCAATTATACAAGGAAGGAGCTGGCATATTAATATGCAATTCCTTTGAGATTTGGTTAGAGATAAATCGATCAATATGGAATATTGTTTCACAAAAGATCAGTTAGAAGATGGAATTACAAGACCACTAAAGTTGGAGCCACTTTTGAAGATGAAAGACTCACTTAGGCGTCGTTTTAGTCATGAAATAAACTAAATACAGGAATTGGTAGTTTAGTTTAAATTAAAGGGGATTGTAGGAAGTTTACATATTGAATAAGTCACGTCTTTGTTATGTTTAGCATTCCAAAGGTAATCAAATTTGAATTATTATTACCCACGTGTTTAGTTTGTGCACCTTTGAACTTACTTTTTTCCTTGTATGGATATATATACCCCCTCCATGCAGATGAATAAACTTAAGCTTTTACAGCTACCAATTTGTGTGAGTATATAGTAGACTTTGCTAGTTCTTTGGTACGACTCTTACAATTTTTGGCTAATACAAACTTAAAATAAATCAAGCTGAATGGTTTGTGTAACATCCTTCCAAAATGGTTGCATATAACCGAACCAAAACTAACCAAATCAGTTTAACTCGGTTTCAAGGGCTTTGTGATTCAACTTGATTCATAAAAGCTAGAACCAAAATAAAAATATTTCCATCACTATTACCACAAATAATAGTAATAATAATAATAATAATAATAATAATAATAATAAAATTGTGTATACGTTACATTATATACTAAAATAATCTCTCTTGTTGATTTCAAACGGAAATATTATTTGAATTCTTTTTCATGCAAAGTAATCTAACATACTCAATTTCGTTGGTGGTCCTATAGTTAGGTGAGGTGTGGTACAAAGCATTAGACCATTCATATAACACAGAGGGAAAACGTCATTTGATAGACATCCTCGTCAATTGAAACTAAAGTCAACATAAGAATTTAAATCATAATATTTTTAAAGCGGTGTTTGGTTGGGGGTCGGGGAGGGTGTTTAGAGTGTTTGGAAGCTTTAGTTAAAAACTAAAGTAAAAACTCATAAAAAAGAATACTTATATTAGGCTGTATGAGCAACTTTTATTTTAAATAAAAACTTTCAAATTTAAAAACTAATTGAAGTAACTTTTGATAGTTTTTATCTTTTAATTATTATATTATTTTGCATCTTTAAAAACTAACAACTACAATACTTCTATACAAATAAAAGCTTCAGCTACTTGTTCATTTTACCAAACACGCCCCTAAAATAAAGAAAATGTCTATACTAAAAAATAAACCTATTTATAGATTGTAATCATTTTACCACTAGGAGGCCCACAAAATACAATATAACTCTGAACTAATTTTGAAATAACTTATCATTTTCGATTTTGTTCTAGGCAAATATATATTTATAATGATGCAACCTAAAGATTGAGTATGCGGTTTCATATGCCGAAAAAGTAAAATTAAAGCATTATTGAAAGGGGCTAAAATAAATTTACCTTATCTTATCGGCACAACTGCCTCTGCCGACCCCTCTTCATTTCAGCACGGACAACGAAGTCTATCCAAGACGATCCGAATCACGGGGACCTCTACAGAACTCACTACCCAACGAAAACACACAGCCACAATCATTCATCCTCTAATCCAACAGTTCTCCCCCACTTAGGGTTCGAACCGCTACCGGCTGACCCAGCAGTCACTGCCGTTCCACAGCCAATCCACCCTTGACCCACTGCCAAAACCATTGATAACAACCTAACTTCACATGCCCACTCGGAGATAGATCCCGAACCAACCACCCTCATTCAATCAACAATAGAGAGACAACAAAACCGAAAAAAGACAAACACAAACCACAAAAACATACCGGCAACATCCGATGAGATTCCACCTTTACATCAGCTGCTAAGCCCCGCCTCCCAATTTCGGGTCCTCCATCTTCACCTATCGAACAGCTTCACGCCTCAGGGAAACAAAACTCGAATTCTGACCAACATCCTTCGACAATCCCGGAAAACTGGCATTGACGTGACCAATCTGATTGCATAAAACACAAATCCTCACATCCAGCTTATCGTCCTGGCGATAAGGGTCCTCCACTCTACCTGAAATTGCAACCCAAGACTTCTTCACTGACGGCTGCCCCAGATCCTGATCTGCCTCTTTTGGCCCAGCTGGGCATCGAACTCAATCTCCCTCGACGTAGCAGCAGACTCCATCTCAGCAAAGGTCTGACGTTGAGCAGCAGCCGCAAACCTGTTGATCTCCCTCCTCATCATAGCCTGACACCAAGCCACCATTGTACCGCCTTGACCACTACCTCTACACACTCATGCTGAAACAAGCCAGTATTTCCAGCTGTAGCAGATCTTTCTTCGATCTAATCACCGTACCCCGCAACCTACTCGACTTTCACAAAGTCTAATACTATCACAATTTCTACAGGTATCACCATTTCTACCAATACTAACATCTTCTTAGATAATCGCACCAATTTCAACTATTCACTACCTAAAATATAAACATTCACCACAAAACAACTTATAGTTCATTTATAATTATATTTTTAACATCACTATAAGCACACACTGTTTAAGGTAATGAAATTCACCAATACTTTAATTTCAAGTTAAAAGTTTGTCAACAATAGTAAATTCAGATCGTTACATCATATCACCAATATTAATGAAGGCTTTTCGCCAGCCTAAAAAATATACAATATAGAAGTAAGACTTTTCACTAGTTCTATAGATACATCATGTGAGAGTGAGACTATACACTAGTCTCATATAAGTGTAGGCTTTTCACCAGCCTTGAGAATTTTCACGAGTCTCATAAGGGGAATACCAATAGATTGATACAAACAGGATTTCACGACCGTCCTGTTGTATACCACCCATAGGATTTAGGCTTTACACCAGTCATACCCCAATAAGTAAAGGACTTTACACCAATCATTTATAAACACCAAGAGTATGTCATAAGACTACACACCAATCTCACAACACAAAATCTCACAAAATACTAACATAGCATATAGCACCTGCAAATCCTGCACAAACAAAACACCATATACATATATGTACACCGACATGTTATTACTAACATATATACAAACACCGTTTTGTTATTTTACACCATTATCATGAATAGTCGTGTATCAACATTACAACGACTATTCATCGACATCAATAACAAAATATAGACTCATCTATATACCAACATATATATATATATATATATATATATATATATATATATATATATATATATATATATATATATATATATATATATATATATATATATATATATATATATATATACATACATACATACGTTGTGAATAAATCACTGCACCATTTCATACACTAACTAATAATGAGTGCACCATCATCCAAATTTTACTATCGAGTAAAGGAATTATTATTCACCTATAATTCCACAATAGCACCCTTCACACATAATTACAGGCTATTCATTTATGACTATATTAACACCCTTCCCAACAAATCCTATAATTTTCCAGTTAATAATAAAAATAATCCATACACCTCAACAACATAGCAACTAAGCCTGACATTAGTCCTTTAAGTATACCTTTCACCATCACTCCACAAACCATCAGGATATCTCCCGCTGTTAGTGTAACACCAGTCATTAAAACAACAAACCGGTTAATTCAGCTGCTCACCTAATCATATACACGAATAGCTCCAACTGCTCCTTTAGTCAATCCTTCCATCCATATACAATAAACATCGTAGTTGATAGCGTGCCATCTGGCATCCGCTAGCACGTTCCCTAAGGAGCTCTCTGGAGATCCTGATCACGCCAACCGCTGGAGATGTCTCGCCAGGAAGGCTCCATCCTGGCCCGCTGGAGATGTCTCGCCAGGAAAGCTCCATCCCAGCCCGCTGGAGAAGCCCCCCGGGAGAACTCCATTCCGACTCGCTAGTGATACACTCAATAGAACGCCTCACGTGGACCAGACTTGGCGCCATGCTCCCTAACCCACGCGTGGCGTCCGTACCTGACATAGATCGTGCGCGTCCCACCCAGCCTGTCTGGACCAATGAGGCGCGATGAAGGATAAGGATCGTGCAGCCAATGGACGACCTGGTCCCCACCTGTCATGGCAGAGATCCTGTCGACCACAGCCGGACCGGCAACACTTATAAAAGCCCTCGCAGGGCATACGGTAAATGGATCAAAACCACTACACTCTTAACCTACACTTACTATACACTCACCATTCATTCGCCGGAGATCTAACTTAAGCATCGGAGCGTTTTCCCAGGATCCCCTCCCGGAGAACGGCTAACGTTGCTATTCCCTTGTGGTTGTGATCGCAGGTTAAGCTCAAGGCGATCAGAATCACCCATGAAGTGAGAATCAGACCAAGCAGAAACTGATATCGCATCAGTAGTCAACTTATGTTCAACATAAGTCTTCTTAAGCTCGTCAACAGTAGTAGTTTCAACTACCACTTGAATGTGCAACATTCACCGTACACTACCAAATCATTATCTTACTTCAATTGCACCATCATAAAAGTCTTACATGAAGTCTGCTTCAAAAAATGAAGGAATTCTTTGTTGTATGTAATTTCATACAACCTTTCATTCCAAAGAACCCCATAATTCCATAGATTTTACAAAATCTCACATCCTACTACTGCTTCAACCTCATTAGGTCAACCTCCACAACTAGATTATTAACCATAGAGAATGGTTATTCCATGCTTCTCATGACCTTTGTAGTATACCAAAAAAAGACTTGATTGGGAAAAGATAACATCGCCTATTCATCCATCTCATGAACGATGCAAAGCATTCACAGTTGAAGATAACAACACAAGCACTACTTATTTATAAAAATTTAACTTCAAATTCATAGGAATTAGGATTCCATGAATTCAAACTAACATTCACACCACTTCCCACACGATCAACATACAACATTCATTTATAATTTTCGCGAATTTCCATTCCTTAAAGGAACCAAGAAGAAATATCGCCACCTGACTTAACTATCACGTAGATTGAAGAAGAATTCAGAATAGAATCTTATATCATCTCATTCAACTCCAGTCTCGCCCTACTATAGGTTTTAGAAGAGTCCACTCCTGAGTAATACTCCATCCTTGACCAATAGTCAATTCTTCTTTACCACTTAGTCAGTTAGCATCGAACTAACATCATCGTCCATCCTCAAGTTACTTCCAACTAGACATCCACCACCCCAGATGAAGCAGATCATCTTTTCATCATTACACTCAACCTAATAGGTGAGTATTAGGAAAGCACCGCATTGCAGCAACTGCTTCAACTCCTCGACAGCCCATCCAAACTCCCAGTGACATCCCATTCTTTCTAACTTCAATATTGTTTTCAAGTTATGGATATTCACCATAAGACAGCGTCAACAATAAAGTTAACAGACTAAAACACCCCTACTAACACCATACACTCCTACGACACGACAACACACCGGCACCTATTATGGTTTAAGTATATGGATCTACACTATTGACACCTAGTTCACTTAAACCATGGCTCTGATACCAACTTGTAATGCCCAAAAACCAATGTCGAGTATTTTACAACGTTTTAATAATACTGTACAAAATTTGATTTTAAAAATACAATACACGACGTCTGGGAAACGACAAGTGGATACCTTCAGATCGTTTCGCGATCCAGCCGGGCGTTACTACACTTAATACCTGTCAAACACCACAGCAAGAGTAAGGTGGTCTTGGTGTAGGAAGTTTATTTGTGTTTAATAGAGCCCTTTTTAATGGAAATATTGTTTTCTTGAAGACCCAAATGTTCTGTGGGTTTGAGTCCTAAAAATGTGGGTGATGGGCATTTTTCTAGATGTTGGGAGGACAGTTGGTTGGGTGACTTATCTTTAAAACTAGGTTTTTTCACGACAATCTGGTTTCTTGGGAAATTTCGAAACTCGACGATTTTCGGATTGCTTAAACCAAAAACACTATTTTGTTTGATAGATGTGTCGGAATCTTCTTCTTTTTTCGTGTTATGATATAACACAATTTTTTTTCTGTGTGTTCTAATATAAACACCAAGTTAAACTTAATTGGGTTCGCTGACTTCATAACACTATTAATGTTATTTTTTGTAATGTATGTGCACTTCTAGCACCTTGCAAGTAGTAGTAAAATCCTTGTGGTTGCAAAATACCATATTCATTTTCTACATTAAAAATTATGGGAGATTTGATGATTTCATAGAATTGTGACTCCAAAAAATACGGAAGCCTTGTGAGAATGTCTACGTAAGTGTCCACTAGAGACAAATACGATATGATTCCTTTTATTATCTTTGGCAAAATACTATACAAAGAAGTGGTCCCTGAATCTACACGTTCTAACCTCGTGGGTTCATGGCCAACCGGCCACCATTGTCAACACATGTAGGCTAAAAAACACTCGAGCCTATGTCCTCATTTGACTCCAATTGCAAAATCTCGAATCATCTTTTCCAAGAAAATGACATGAACGGTTTTCCCAATGACAGTTGTAGAGTTGTACAACTAGAAAATCACTAAAGGGAATTGGGACAAAAATTGTTTTTTTTAGAACCGCAAATAATTGGGACAAAAATTATATAATTTATGATTTTATACCAAATTCGTTTACGGTATAACAAAATTTCGTTGGCAGTTTGCGCTGGTAGGTTGCTTAGTAGGATCATAATGGACTTGTTTCCCACAAAGAAAAGTTTGACATTGAGCTCAAGTAGACTAGCTCTCGTATTTGAATTGTTATTGATTACTTATAAAACTTGAAAGCAACATTCGTTGTTTATATTGCTTGTTTTTGAGTTCCATGAAGGTCGGCTAAGTTTTGAGAAATCGAGTTTTTAGTGTAATAATTGATTTTTTTTTTTTTTTTTTTTTTTGAAACGGCATGATTATATTAAACCAAAACTAGGAGTTAGTAAAACAAATTGCAAAGTGGAAGAAAGTAAAGACGTTGTTCAACCAATCAACCCAGTTTATTATGCACTTCTTACGTCTATGACAAATACAAAAAAATAAGAAACAATATCATCAAATATATTTGATTTCTTAGCCTTGACCGTTCCAAAAAGTGTATTGTTGCGAAAACTCAACAATAACCAAAAAATCGTAATGATCACTGCATTGAAACATTTTTTTCTATGTAGCATTCGACTTTGTACTATGTGTCCAAGTTCATAAAGCTTGTACACGACTTGCCATCTTCAAACCTGATACAATGTACAATACAAGTCTCTACAGTTTATACACAACCGTATCTACCAAACTTGTTCCATCAATAAACGTGTTCAGGTATAATTCATGCATACCCAAATATCTTGGAAGGATGTTATACATACCCATCAACTTGATTTATTTCAAGTCCGTATTAGCCAAACACAAAAAGTAAAATGACAGGCTTATTTTTTATGAGTTAAAATGTACTTTTTCATGATTGTAAACGAAAATCCATATGATAGTGTGTAATCATCTTTGATTCTTTGTTGCCTATTATTTGTTGCCGAAAAATAATATCTTCACATAACAACTAAAGTTTCTTATACTTCCAACAACTCTTGATGGAAAAAAATCCGGTTGGCCAATCCTATTTTTATTCCAATAAAACGAATATATAATGATCTATATCACGTATCCGAAATTAACAGTAGAATAATCAAAAGTTATATCAACTACCTTATTAAAAATCTATTATATAGAATAATAAACCCAATTTTCTAGAAAACATCCAAAAGAACTACTAGCGGTAGACCCCTAATTTGTCTAGTGTGAGAAAGCAGTGTACGGAAAAAATCCCAATTTTTTGCACAATATGCATGTACAAAGACACCATTAGAGGTGGCTTGTTCCAAGTGAAATTCCTCACTAAACTCTATGCGAAGCCACCTTCAATAATTCACAAATTCTCTTTAAAAACCAAGTGTTCCCCTGCCTCTTTTCATCACTCAAACCAAAATCTTAATTTTGGAGCAAAAAGATGGATATTGAAGTTGAAGGATGGGTGAACGTAACATATGATGGGCTTCTTGAAGTTCTTGATGATGGGGGTGCACATTCTTTTTCAAGAAAGTATGTGAAGAGTCCCATAAATCCTTTCAAAATGGATTACTTCAATTCCTCACGAAAATCACAAGAATTTGCCGAAGAGAAATCAAGATTTCAAAATCAATTGATCCCTCTACAGATTCAAATGGATGATCATCAAGTTGTTGATCATTATGAAGAGGAGGTTAAAGAGCTACCCAAGCTTCCAATATCGATCAAGACCGAGCTTAAAGAAGCTCCAGAAGGGTATCTTATTGATCCGATCTTCAACATTTTCTTCAAAAAAGAAAATGAATTTTTCGAAATGAAAATGGATTCTCCGAGATCAAGTTCTCGGAAACTCATGTCGCCTTGTATTGAAACATATGTGTTTCAATACAATGATGAAATTGATGATTATAAGTTCGATGACTCATCACCATCAAAAGTGGTGATTGATGAGATTGAGAATGCCACCAAGGAAGAAGGCAATATTTGGAAATGGGGTTCGAATGGGATTGATGCTTTCTTCTCTCTTGGCATGACTGCTGCCACCATTTGCGTAATACTTTTTGGAAATGGTCAAAGGCACAACCAACAAAAGTTTAGGATCCAAATATACTCGGATGACAAGGGTAAACGTAGCATCTAGAAATATTTATATTATTTACTATTAGATTTAATGATTGAGAACTTTTTTTCTTTTGTCTATACGTATAAATAGAATACGTTCGGATATATCAATAGAATGTATAGGTTGTACATATTTTGTATAAATGTCGTGAATAGTGCAAAATGCTTATGTGCCATCAGTTTTAAAACTTTACAAAGTGTTTATCCATTGAATGCATTTGTATCAATAACTAATTTAAGAAACAAAATTGTCAACATATGAAAGGTATCTATGACAATCTTTCAAAATTTCACCTTTCAAACCTTTTGCTTCTCTTAAAATATCTCCATGAGTTTTACTGCATTTTTTGGTGAATCTTTGTGATTTGGTCGTAAATCTCAAGGGTAGAGAGAGTTCATCTCTACCAACGATTTCAACTTACAATGTCATATCAGCTTTTCTTTCATCTTACAATGTCATATCAGCTTTTCTTTCAGCTCACATTTCTCAACCGACAACACAATAAACTCATATTTCCCAATCCACTCTCAATGTACAAAAACTGAAGTATAATGTACAAGCAAAGCAATGAGAGTGGGTTCGGAGGATTCATGAAGCCGCATCCCACCTATCTATCGCGAATGCGCTAAGCCAGAACTGACGGGCCCGTCGGGCCCTTTCTTCAACTCGTCTCTATCTCTTGGCCACTACATGCACCGTAATAAATTCCTGCACGATTAATACAATGAACAAAATGGCTTTTGAAATTAGATTTGATCTTTAAAGTTATATTGATAACTTAAAATTGCTATATTTTTATATTCCAATAAATGAAATTCCGTAAGAACCACTGCAATAAGTTTTTTTAACAATAAAAGTTTGCTTTTTTTCCTTAAAAACAATGACAAATTGCAACAAAGAAAAATCATTAAGTTTACATAAAATCCTGATTTTGAATAATATTTATTGATTTATTATTAAAGTTTGTAATTTTTATCATGTCTAGTTATAGTCATTTGTAACTTGGTTATCAGTCTTTTCATGTATACTAGTATAAACTTTAGACATGATGATGTTTAGACTACTATTGATTGATTTATTATTATTTAGTCAATTGTTTTATTTTATCAACATTTAATTGTGTGCTTTCGTACAAGAAATGCATTGCGTATTTCAGCTTGCATAAATGATATTTTGGGAACAACTATTGTTTGTGTTTCCAATTTTATGTTAAGCAGTCATGCAACAAATAAACAAAACACAATACATGCAAACAATAATGGTAACACATGCCCCAATCGTATGTGTTTTTCCATAAGCCAATACGCGGAAAAACATGGTCATTTTAAGGACAAAATAATCAAATGGATGTTTGGCTCCCACTTGCTTTGTCACCAACTGTTGATGCTCGTTCGAACTCTTTAAGGTTCCAATCTCCATGGTCCTCGCTTGTTAATCTTCGGTATTTATTACATTTACTATTCTAGTACAATTCCCTTACTAACCTATTACAATACAAAAGAAAATTTTACATTACAAATAATTATCAAAAACAACACGCAGGTCGTAAAACTACAACTTTAAAAAACCAAAAAAAATCTAAACAAACATCATAATCATAGATCTAGTAGATATCAAGTGTTATCGGATTCATACAACTCAAAACTATATTTTTATACAATTAAAAGTGCATTTCAGCATTTTTGTGACAGCAGCAAAGTGTCACAAAAAAACAAATCGCCAAAAATATAAACAAAAATAAATACTTATAAGTTTTACCGACAGCTTTCAAACGTCACTAAAAGGCCAATAGCACTATTTTTGTTTAATTACAAACTCCATCAGCTTTAGGGACAGAAGTTTATATTTTTTATTAAGCATGTTATGTCACTAACACATGATTTTAAACCATGTTTTGATTAAGATCCAATGTATATACTTTGATATTTAATTTTTGATACTTTGTTTACAATTTTTAGAGCATTAAAACTAGTTTAATAACCATAAATTATAAACATGTTATATACAATTATTGTTATGGTTTTCATGCTAAAACCATCCAAATAATCGATATACAATAAATCAAAACATGTAAGAAACCTAATTATACAAACTTGAAAAAGCCAATTTTTTTTTATTTTTCTTCCCAAAACCATGATCAAGAAAGTGTGTATCTCACACACATGGTTTCCACTAATATGTGTAAAATACACCCATTTTCTCAAAAAAAAAAAAAACTTGACTATATTTTATGCATAAAACATGAAGCATCAACTCTGATACCACTGCTGGAATATGTAGCTTATTTAAAACAAAAAACATGCATGACAGGAATAATTCTCAAAACATATTCCATCAAGAGGATCACAAGTTCATGAACTCATGCAACAAAATAAACACAAGAAAGTAAAAAAGCAAGAATTATACCTTGAAGATCTAGGGTTCGAATTTCTTCACTTGTTGTTTGGATGGTGTAGAGTCCAAACTAGAAATCCTCTCATGTAGTAGCATCCTAAGACAATGATCTTGAGAAAAAATGGCAACTCCTTGTTCTTTATAGCAAAACCATTGCTGGAAAAGGGCGGAGGGGGAGGCCGAGAGCAAGAAAGATGGCCAAGAGAGAGGATTCATTAGAGGGAGAGCCGAGAGAAGTCAAGTGATCAGGTAGAGCTTCAACCTTGGTCTATCTAATCCTTAACTTGGACTAAATCAAACTTATCATCATCCGGCATTTGAAATTCAAGTACTTTCTCTTTAACCCGTGATGGTACGATCGAATCTTTAATTGGATCAGATTCAGAGAGAAATCAAGAACAGAGAATGTATAAATGATATGAATTTTGTACCTAGAAAATGACCAAAAACGGCTATAAAACCTGTGAAAAACCGGCAGGAAAACAGTCACTGGGCGCGTCACATGGGTCTTGTGGTGTCTCGGTTGCAAATGCTTCGACTCGCACACGAGTCGTGTGGTGCTACAAGGGTCGTGTCCTTTCTCAGATACAAACTGCTTTGACTTTCACTCGGGTCGTGTGATCTCTGATTTCAAGATTCCAATTTGCCGTATAGTCACACGGGTCGTGTGATCCCAGCCAGGGGCTCTGCCCCTTGGACCCCGCTACCAGGGGCGTTGCCCCCAGACCCCCGTTCTTTTAGGGGCTTCGCCCCTAAACGACAGTGTACTTTGAATCTTGACCAAACTCAAACAAGTGTGCACTCTGCACCTTCCTTACTTGTTTAATGTTTGTCAAGATCCTATTTGGTCAACAAGTTAATTCATTACACTTAAATACACATTAGTAATATACAATCACCAACAAACCTCCCCCATTTAAGTGTAATCTTGATTAACTTAAAACAAAACATAATAGTATCAAACTGATGCATAAAATGAAATAACGTGACAATTAAATTTCACATTAGTGTATTACGCATTCCAAAATTCGAATATCAGGGTGTCACTAAGGATTGAACCCTTTCTACTCATAGTGAATACATGAAGATAATAACACACACCAATTTACATTCTCATAAGTTCTAACTTGACACTATTTTTACTAACTTGTGTCCTATCCTTCAATAAGCATATCAAAGCTAAGTCCCAAGCTTCTTGAAGAAGCTAAACTTCATGCTTATATAGGTAGTTCTTTTATTCTTGCACCTGCAAATGCAATTTTTCAAAAGAACTATTAAGAAATCAAATTTCAACCTCCTTCACTTGCAGTACTGAACACATACCTTGGGATGATATAAATAATAATGTGTTCCAATCTTTAAATATTAAGCTTTCCACATTAAATTTAGCAACTTATATTACATTAGATGGGAATTAGTTATCTCAATATAAAAGATTTCAGGTGGACTTTAAACCCATCCCCACAGCCGCCTTGTGCACAAGATCTCTTGCTAACCCTTTGATTAGATGATCGGCTAAATTCAACTGAGTTCTTACAAACTCCACAGATATCATACCATTCGTGATGAGCTCACGAATCATGCTATGTCTAACACCTAAGTATCTAGACTCCCTATTATACACTTGACTATAAGCCTTAGCGAAGGTTGTAGCACGATCACTTTTGATAGAAATGGTGGATATCGGTTTTTGGAGACAATGGAATTTCATACATCAAATTCCTCAACCACTCAGCTTCTTTACCAGCAGTAGATAATGCTACAAACTCAGACTCCATGGTTGAGTTTGTGATACAAGTATGTTTCTTGGATGCCCAAGAAATGGCACCTCCTCCAAGAAGAAATACCCAACCACTAGTAGAAGAGTGATCCTCTAAATTTGTAATCCAGCTGGCATCTGAATAACCTTCCAAAACAGAAGGATAACCACTATATGTTAAACCATAATTCATGGTTCCTTTCAAATACTTGAATAATTTATTTAAGGCTTGCCAATGATGTGAAGTAGGATTGCTAGAACACATACTAAGCTTTCCTACAACATAAGCAATATCGGGCCCAGTGCTTATCATGGCGTACATAAGATAACCAATAGCTCTTGAGTATTCTAATTGAGACACAGGAGATCCTTTATTAGGTAGAAGCTTAAGATTAGGATCTATAAAAGTGCTAACATGAGAACAATTTTCAAAGTTAAACTTTTTCAAGATCTTCTCAATATAATGAGATGAGTGATTGAAATCACATTGTTTCCACGTTTGATTCTTATACCAACCAGGGACTCTGCCCCTTGGACCCCGCCAGGGGCTGCCGCCCCTTGGACCCCGCTACCAAGGGACCTGCCCCCGGACCCCATTGGTTTAGGGGCGGCGCCTTTAAACGACAGTGTACTTTAAATCTTGACGAAACTCAAACAAGTGTGCACTCTGCACCTTCCTTACTTGTTTAATGTTTGTCAAAATCCCATTTTGTCAACAAATTAATTCATTACACTTAAATACACATTGGTAATATACAATCACCAACAAGAAACCTACAAAAATATTAAAGAAAATGAACCAAAATCTTAATAAAAACTAAAAAGCGAGTGAAAATGTAAGGAAAAAAGTTAGGGGCCAAATTCGTAATAACTTTTGAAAATATGGGAAAAATTGTGAAAATGAAAAATGAAGAAACTTAAAAAGAAAAATCACGAACCAAATCCGTAATAAAAATTAAAAATATAGGTCAAAACCTTTTTAAAAATATGTAAAGGGTAGAAATCGGTTGTCAGTGTTCTACCAGTATTAAGTGTGTATTAAGTGTTGGTCGACAAACCGTTGACTTTTTTCCAACGTCAATGGCTGTCGACGTCGTGTGAGGAAAACGGCTAGGAGATCATTGGAGGAGCCTCAAACGAGTATATAGTTGTTGATTTCGAAAAAAATTAATTAAAAATGTATCTCTCACTCACACACACACACACACACGCATATATATATATATATATATATATATATATATATATATATATATATATATATAAACTATTATATAATGCATATATAAGTTACAAGACTCTTAATGATTATAAGAATCAATTCAACCAAAGGTCCTTATGATTGTTAAAGTAAATATTATAAGAATCAATTCAACCAAAGGTCCAGTTGGACAGGAATTTGGAATCATTTGACTTAAAATCACATGATGAATTGAGTTCTTAATGTGTAAAGAAATGAATCAACCAAAGATCCAGTTGGACAGGACTTTGGAATCATTTGACTTAGAGTCAAATGATGATTAAGTTCTTTATAAAGCACATGTGGCAAGAAATGAATCACCCAAAGATCCAAAGGATAGGATTTTGGAATCAGTTGACTTAGAGTCAACTGAAGATTGCAAATCTTGAACAGAATTAACAAAGTCATAAGTTTACATAGAGATATAAAAGAGATTGAGATTAGGAGCAACGAACACATCAGTTGCTGTGTATTGCTCGAATCCTCAAATAGAACACAATTGGTTGTACTCCGCGATATTTGTGAATCGGTATGACGAATATGGCTTCGCTTATCAGAATAAGCGATTGAATTGAAACCTTGAACAGTTCAAGGACTTCAAAGGAAGTACAAGATCCACAGAACCTGAGTGACAAAATAAACTGGGAAAATGTTTCACAGTTATTCTCTTCCAAGAACATTAATAGTTATAATGTGTCTTAGGGAAGATGATGGAGCATTGGTCGAAACAGTTCGATCCTCAATGTATGAGATACATTGCCAATTAGTTTCCGATACATTGAATACTAAACCAATCAGACCATATTCCAACCACATCCTTCGACTAAGTAGGTTTTACAGACACTGTCTGAAATGTAAAGCTGGGATTGTCCCACTTGTACATTAAAGGTCCAGGGTCTTGTAGTGTTCGTCCGAACCTCATGACTGGCCTGAACCTAATCAGAAATGTCATTTCACTGGCTATCCCACTGTACCTGAAAAAGAAAGAGCTCTTTTAGAAAGAACTCATGTTCTAAGGAAACAGTGGGAGTTGGGACAGTCCTGAATGAGTTCAGGATTAGCCAAGTAAAAGAACCTTTAGTCATCACTAGGCTTGAAGCAGAAATTAGATTTCTGTTTTTGTACCGACATAATCTTCTCTTGACCAGTAGTTTTGATCACCATCATAAGTAGTTATGATCAGGATGACATACCGAATAGTGGTAAAACACTATAGTTGGTACGGATTTTCAATCCGACTACTTGGAAGCATTGGTGAGCCCGGTTGCTGCCAATTAAGAGAACCTTAGGACGAGATACAGCCTATGTGACAGTTTGATTGATTTTACAACTGGTCTTAAAACCAGTGGGAGTAATCATCAAAAGAAACCAACATGGATAGAAACATACCTTCAGAACATCTGGTTGAGTGAGACGATACTCAGAGTCAAGTAATTGACTCCGAGAGAAGAACTCCCAATAGAAGATGAAATCCGAAAGGATACTGCATATTGTAAGTCGTTAGTGGAGCGCGTGTGGATCACCGGCACACTAATAGGGACTCACAAAGAATATGCCAGTATAAAGGTACTTGGGGTCGGGATTACCCCATGGGCATCTCGCAAGAAAGGATATTCAGATTCTCAAAATATGCCAAAGGATTGGATTTTGAGAAAGGGTTGAAAGGTATCCATTAAGATGTCAGAAAGGTTTGGATTCTCAAAATGTGCCATAAGCTCTGGATTTTGTGAATAGTCCATAACCGTGTCAAAGCCAGTGGGAGCGTCGCTGTTATCTATCTCCGTATGTGTGTTACATAATGCTTCTAGGAAACATCTCTTTTCATTACAAAGTGTAACGACTTGGTGTTAAGAGACGGATCGCTATGAAAGACTTAATAGAGATACGGCAAGCTCAGGTGGTTACAAACGTCTATGAGATAGATCGAAACTCTACCAAGATGATCTTGATGAGACTCAAGATGCATAGCTCAGGAAAGGAGTTTCCTGTCATTGCAAAGTGTGATGATTTGGCATGAGAGACATAAAAGGTGCAACGTACTCACATAATCCATTGGCATATATCAGATAGATGTTTTCATCAGTATAGAACTGGCCATAGTAAGCATGATCTTGATAAGATTCAAGATGCATAAGAAAAAGTCTCCGAAAGGATATAGTTATTAAAAGTCGTGGCACAAGGATTATAAGTAATCCTAAAGATTCCAAAAGATTTTGGAATAGGACTGGATCGAATCCAACAAGGTTCTTGGATCGATCAGAAGTGCCATGAACATGTCTTGATGACTTAATGCTTAAAGCATAGTGAGGCAGATTCAGGATATGACCTGGCTGGGAATACTTAATGGATTTTGTACATACGTGAGAAATCATTGGAAAATGATTAGGGGTGAATGTTGATAACAATTTGAAAAGTTTTTTTAAATAAGGACTTAATGGTTAAAGAATTTCGTTGGCATTCCGATGGAGCGCGTGTGGCTCACCGGCACATCGTAACACCTCGAAATAGTCTTAGGGTGCAGTCATGTAGACTAAAGATCCCGAGAACCATGGAAAGTCACAGTACATAGAATGGAGTTGTTAGTGAGAATGACGGTATGACCAAAATTGAAATATCATCGGAATGATATCTGATCGGATAAAGTGTATAAATGTGTAACATTTGAATACATAGAAAGAGTGAAAGGTCAAGAAGACATAGATACATAACACGAATTAAATAGTTTAAAAAGGAATCTAGAAACCGATAATAATTTATGTAAAATCCGACTTGGTGATTACCTCGTGGAGACTTGGTAATTAGGCAATAGTAGCCACCAGTCAGATTTTATGTTTCAGTTTTGCATGTTTCACTTCCCGAATAATTTGATTATTCAAAAGGTCCACAGTCGCTCATACTTTTCGGGAGTAAGTATGAACGAAGACTATCGTGAATTGGTTTGTAGATTGTCTAAGGAGTTAGACATTGCAGTAAGACTGCTACAACGTTCATGAGTACTTAGAAATAGATATTTGAGTATTGGATAAACCCGCGCTCAATAGATTGCTTCATGGATTACATCACGAGCAATGTTGAGACGATAATATCGTATGATCTTGAAGCGGAGACATATGAGTTGAAATTTACGAGTCGGTTGTGCATTGATAATGCGAAAACGCATCGGTAACTCGATGTTACAAAACCGCATTGTTGTGTACGATTTGATAAGTAAAAGACACAATCGTATGAGTCGAAGCTTATTCGTTCCGTGACCCTAATGGGAAACAGATATATGTAGGCCTCTCGATGATTTTGAAGTTGACTAAAGTGCTGGCCAGCCGGGACTAAATTGATGTGTTCAATTAGAAGTCTTAAAGTCATAAGCAGAATCGGAGATCGGGAAACAGAGTATCGGACAGAGATTGATCTCAATCCATGTCTCGTGTCTGAAAATATCTTGTTGGACGAAGGATCATATGATCACTTATCTATGGACAGAACTGACTGGGTCAGAGTTCGGCAGCAGTTTCTAGGAAGCTGCAGGTTGTTTATTAACCAGAAGATAAATTAAAGTCATAGACATATCCAAGTGGGAGACTGTTGGATTAGGTGTCTAAGCCATGACTTTATATTTATATTTATCTTGTTAATTGAAGCAAAGTCCATTTGGGTTGCCCTCATAGCTGGAGGTTAGGATAGAGTTCAGTAGAGTAAAAGGTTGATTTATTAATTGTTTAATAAATCAATAGAATTAATTAAATGGTTTATTAATATATTTAAGTGGTAATATATTAATTAGAAACTATAATAATTAATTAAGATTTAATCTAGAATTAATTGGATTTAATTCAGTGATTAAATTAATTAATTAAAAGTGCAGGGACTGGTTTGTATTTATTCAATAGTTGAATAACTGGCAAGCCAGTAGCCAGGGGCCAAAGTTGGCGAAATTATGAGTGTGTACACTCATATTTTGAAAACCCTAATTAGGGTTTAGAAGGTCTGGTCCAAATGGTCAACAGGCTTTCCCATTAAGGAGGCTCCTTAGGGTTTCAGCTGTAACCCTTGGAGGCTATAAAAGGAGGCACCTGGCACCCTCATTCTCTACGCCATTTTATCACCAAGATTACTCTGCTGGACTGTATTCTCCATTGCTTTGGGTGTGACTTGCATTTGAGGCAGGATACTTTTGCTGCTAGCTTCAAGAACAAGATCAAAAGGTTGGTTATTCTTAATTTGATCTTTAGAAATTATTGTTGGCCTTTAGGTTTTAGTTTATTATCTTCATAGAAGAAAACATAGATCTTTCTAGGGTTGCATGTGAACCATAGGAATATTTGTGTTCATTGTTTGCTAGAAAACCCTTCAATATATATATATATATATATATATATATATATATATATATATATATATATATATATATATATATATATATATATATATATATATATATATATATATATATATATATATATATATATATATATATATATATATATATATATATATATAAAGTCCCACACATACATTCATCTCTATGCACATACTAAACCTTCAAAAAATTCTCCATGGCTTCCAAAAATTATCTCAAAAAATTCAAAGCCGCAAAAAATATATCACGCAAAACGACATCTCACCACCGTCTTATATCCCGCAAATGGAACGCCTATTTTTTTGCCACCACAATTCCAATATCCTTCGATGTCGCCTCCCTACTACCCGCAATCCCCATTTAACCCATTTTTCAGCACACATAGCACGACTTTTACGGAACCGCAAACCAAACCCGTCGAGGATTCTGATTCGAGCGAGTAGGCCGTACCGAAGACACAACTCGATGAATCCGAATACAAGCCTAAGGAAGTTCCACTCCAACACCAAAATAAAAACAAGGGTAAGAAAACCACCGGTCCCACTCCACCGGTATTGTGGACTGTGGAAGAAGATGTTATGTTACCACTGTCGTGGGTTGTCGTTTCCGAGGATTGCGAGGCTACATACGCCCAACCAAATCTCATTTTCAGGAAACCATTCACATTTTATTCCACAAGAGTTTGGGATGCGAGCCGTATCGTTCGAAGGATACGATGACGACAAAATTTCGCGCATCAACCAAGCCGCGACGAAATTTAACGGGTTGTTCGTTAATTTCAAGGAACAACGGGAAAGTGGCGAACATGACCAAGATATCCTCAAAAAACACTTTCGGTTTACCAATCGAAAAACAAAGGAAACCGTTTAGGCATATGGCTTTTTGGGAGGCTCTCTAAGCGTACCATAAGTGGAAGGGGTTGGCCAAGACCCGATACCACACATGTGTCGAAGCGATCCAAAACATCAGAGACGCATTACACGACGTCTTCAGATGCACATATCAGGGGGGGACCTCAACGAAGAGTCCGACGACCATGAAAGGTCGACGGGGCGCAATCGGGCGAAGGCCAAAGGAAAAACGACGTCTTCGAGTTCGGTTAAATTTTACTACTATTTCGTCTCACGTCAAATTCAATCAAGATCAAGCGTTGAAGAAAGAGAGAACCCGCAAATACAAAGAACGTACGGTCGACATGCATCTTTTGATGCAATCGACCGACTATCTTATCGGAAAGGCTCTCGAGTTAGCGATATTGTCAAAAAGTACAATTCGTAATTTTTTTAGTTTTTTTTTTAATTTTAGTTTTAAGTTAATTTTTAGTTTTTTAGTTTTAGCTTCAACTTAATATTTAGTTTTGTTTATTTTAATTTTAATGTAATTTTTAGGTTTTAAATTATCTATTTTAATAAAATATTTTAATTTGAATTTATTAGTTTTATTTTATTTTAAATTTAGTTTTTAAATTAAAAAATGAGTGAAAATGAGAGGTACTGAATGTTGATCATTTCAGGGGTGAGCAAAGAAATGAAAGTGTTGACGGGATACAGATACGGCACAGAAAAAATGAAACTTGGTGAGAACTTATACTTGAAGGTTTAAACCAAAACATCCACACACCATAACACGTAATTAAATGACATTCTATGTGATGTTTGTATTATTTTAGACATTATATAATATGTCTATAAACATGTTCACTTCCAATTTCACCGACAAGTTTGTATTTTGATTTGCGACATTTTAATGTATGTGTACAAACTCTTAAAAGCTTGTACACGGCCTACACTTGCCATCTTACCTACATGGCCATGATACAATGTACAATACAAGTCTCTACAATTTGTACACAACCGAATCTACCAAACTTGTTCCATCAATAAACGTGTTCAGGTATAATTCATGTATATCCAAATATCTTGGAAGCATGTTACAAACACCCATCAACTTGACTTACTTTAAATTGATTGAATGTACTTTTTCATGATTGTTAACGAAAATCCATATGATAGTGTGTAATCATCTTTGATTCTTTGTTGCCTAGTATTTGATACCGAATAATAATATCCTCAAATAACAACTAAAGTTTCTTATGCTTCCAACAACTCTTAATAGAAAAAAATCCGACAAAAGAATTTTCATGGCCAATCCTATTTTTATTCCAATAAAAAGAATATATAATGGTCTATATCACGTATCCGAACTTAACAGTAGAATAATCAAAAGTTATATCAACTACCTTATTAAAAATCTATTATATTGAATAATAAACACAATTTTCTAGAAAACGTCCAAAAGAACTACTAGTGGTAGACCCCTAATTTGTCTAGTGTTAGAAAGCAGTGTACGGAAAAAAAATCCCAACTTTTTGCACAATATGCATGTACAAAGACACCATTAGAGGTGGCTTGTTCCTCGTGAAATTCCTCGCTAAACTCCATCCGAAGCCACCTTCAATAATTCTCAAATTCTCTTTAAAAACCAAGTGTTCCCCTGCCTCTTTTCATCACTCAAACCAAAATCGTAACTTTGAAGCAAAAAGATGGATATTGAAGTTGAAGGATGGGTGAACGTAACATATGATGGGCTTCTTGAAGTTCTTGATGATGGGGGTGCACATTCTTTTTCAAGAAAGTATGTGAAGAGTCCCAAGAATCTTTTCAAAATAGATTACTTCAATTCCTCGCGAAAATCACAAGAATTCGCAAAAGAGGAATCAAGATTTCAAAATCAATTGATCCCTCTACAGATTCAAATGGATGATCATCAAGTTGTTGATCATTATGAAGAGGAGGTTAAAGAGATACCCAAGCTTCCAATATCGATCAAGACCGAGCTTAAAGATTCTCCAGAAGGGTATCTCATTGATCCAATCTTCAAAGTTTTCTTTAAAAAAGAAAATGAATTTTTCGAAATGAAAATGGGTTCTCCGAGATCAAGTTGTCGAAAACTAATGTCGCCTTGTATTGAAACAGATGTGTTTCAATACAAGGATGAAAGTGATGATCATAAGTTTGATGACTCATCACCATCAAAAGTGGTGATTGATGAGATTGAGAATGCCACCAAGGAAGAAGGCAATATTTGGAAATGGGGTTCGAATGGGATTGGTGCTTTCTTCTCTTTTGGCATGACTGCTGCCACCATTTGTGTAATACTTTTCGGAAATGGTCAAAGGCACAACCAACAAAAGTTTAGGATCCAAATATGCTCACATGACAAGGGTAAACGTAGCATCTAATTATCTAGAAATATTTATATTATTTACTATTAGATGTAATGGTTGAGAACTTTTTATCTTTTGTCTATACATGTAAATAGAATACGTTCGGATATATCAATAGAATGTATAGGTTCTGCATATTTTGTATAAATATCGTAAATAGTAAATAGTGCAAAATGCTTATGCATCATCAGTTTTAAAACTTTACAAAGTCTTTATCCATTGAATGCATTTGCATCTGTAGAAAATATATTAAAAGAAACTTATAAAAATATTAAAGAAAAATAACCAAAATCTTAATAAAAACTAAAAAGTGAGTGAAAATGTTTGAAAAAAAAAGTAAGTGACCAAATTCGTAATAACTTTTAAAAATATGGGAAAATTTGTAAAAAGGAAAACCGAAGAAACTTAAAAGAAAAATCACGAATCAAATCCGTAATAAAAATTAAAAATATAGGTCAAAACCTTTTTAAAAATAGGTAAGTGATAGAAATCAGATGTCGGTGTTCTGTTGGTATTAAGTGCCCGTCAACAAATCGTTGCCTTTTTTCCGACGTCAATGGCCGCCGACAGTCCGTCTTAGCGTCCATCAAATTTTATCGGCAAAAGTTACCCACAAGGATTGTTATTACAATAATAATACTAACAATAAAATAAAATAATTACGTCGATAAAATTGTTTAGTGTATACCGACAAAATATGCTATCGGAAATTGCTTTTTTTTGTAGTAGTGTATATATCCGAGTGGTGTGGAGGTGCGAGCTTGTGGGGAACACCGCCCCCTATGTGGCAACCCCGCATTTTGAACCCCGCGTGGGCTTGAGACGTCGTGCGAGGAAAACGGCTAGGAGACTGTTGGAGGAGCCTCAAACAGCTATAAAGCCATTAATTTCGAGAAAAAGAATTAGTTAAAAATAACACACACACATACACACACACATATATATATATATATATATATATATATATATATATATATATATATATATATATATATATATATATATATATATATATATATATATATATATATATATAGGGTTGGGTTCAACAAGGGACTAAAATTATCCATGGTACCAAGAGACTAATATCGATCGTCGGAATCAAAATCATCAACGACTAAAAATTAGGTTGTAAATTTTTTACATCGACGCACATATAGAGGATTATAACAAAAACCCACTTCATTTTTTTATTTTTTTTTATTTTTCAACAATATTCTTTTTCAAAAATAAAAACCGAATATACCAAAATTCATAATTTTTTGTCCTCTACAAATAAACATCCATATTGATATAAAAAAAAAAAAATTTCATAAGTACAGCTCGTCTGGATTCACAATGTGAATCTGAACTGTAAAAATTTGAATATTAGTAATTATTTTACTTTTAAACTTTTACTATTTCAATATTATAATCATTTATAAGTAATTTACTTGATTCACAAGTGGATTTACTCATATTTACACGAAAATTTACTCATATTCACATATCAATCTCATATAATATTGAGAATTTACTTAAAAGTTTTTTACTACTTCAACATTTTAACCATTTATAATGAATTTACTCTGATTCACAATTGAATTTACTTATATTCACACAAAAATTTACTGAGATTCACATATGAATATCATATGGTATTTTAAATATACTCTGAAATACGAATTTGATTAATTTACTTACAAAATTTTTAACACTTCAACATTTTAATCATTTATAATAAATTTACTTTGATTCATAAGGTAATTCCATTCACATTCACACAAAAAACTATTCATATTCACATGACAAAATTATATGTCATTGTGAATGCCAACAGTGAATAACATAATAACATTTTAGATTCACATGTGAATCTCAACTAGCGGAAATTTGAATCTGAAGTGTAAAAATTTTAATATGAGTAACTATTTTACTTTTAAAACTTTTACTTTTACTACTTCAATATTATAACCATTTATAAGTAATATACTTTATTCACAAGTGGATTTACTCATATTTACATGAAAACTTATTCATATTCACATATCAAAATCATATAATATTGAGAATTTACTTAGAAGTTTTTTACTACTTCAACATTTTAACCATTTATAATTATTTTACTCTTATTCACAATATAAATTATTTACATTCATACTACAATTTATTCAGATTCACATATCAATATCATATGGTATTTTAAACATATTTCGAAATATGAATATGATTAATTTAGTTAGAAAAAATTTAACAATTCAATATTTTAATAATTTATAATGAATATACTATGATTCATAAAGTTAATTCTATTCACATTTACATAAAAATTTATTCAGATTCACATGACAATATCATATGCCATTGTGAATGTCAACAGTAAACATAATAACATTTCATATTCACATGTAAATCTCAACTAGCGGAAATTTCGAAAAAAATCATTTTTATACATCAATGTGGATCTCTATTCGTAGAGGATAAAAAGTTATAAATTTCTATATATTCAGATTTTTTTTCGATAAAAAATAAACCCTAAAAATTAAAAAAATGAAGTGAGTTTTTTATAATCCGGTAGATGCACGTCTACCGTAAAACGTATAATCGTATGGATGAGATTAGTCCCTTGATACCATTGTTTATATTAGTCCATTGTTGAACTTTTGCATATATATATATATATATATATATATATATATATATATATATATATATATATATATATATATATATATATATATATATATATATATATATATATATATATATATATATATATATATATATATATATATATATATATATCGTTTTTTAAAATCTGACACATACATTCATCTTTATTTGCATATACTAATCTTTCAAAAAATTCTCAATGGCTTCAAAAAAAATCATCCCAAAGAAATTCAATGCCGCAAAAAATATATTCCACAAACCGACATGTCACCGTAGTCTTATATCCTGCAAATGGAACGCCCATTTTTTTCGCCACCACAACTACAATATCCCTACTACCCGCAATCCCCGTTTAACCCGTTTTTGGCACACCTAGCACATTCTTTACGGAACCGCAAGCTCCGATTCAAGCGAGGAGGTCGTGCCGAAGACACAACTCGATGAATCCGAATACAAGCATGAGGAAGTTCCGCTCCAACGCAAAAATAAAAACAAGGGGAAGAAAACCACCGGTCCTGCTCCACCGATACCGTGGACTGCCGAAGGATGAGTTATGTTAGCACAGTCGTAGGTTGCCGTTTCCGAGGATTGCAAGGCCAGAAACGCCCAATTTAAAGCTCATTTTCGGGAAACCATTCACATTTTATTCCACAAGAGTTTGGTCGTGATCCGTGTCGTTCGAAGGATACGATGACGACAAAATTATGAGTCGTCAACCAAGCTGCGACGAAATTTAACGAGTTGCTCGTTAATTTCAAGGAACAACAAAGCGGCGAACGTGACCAAAATATCCTCAAAAAATCACTTACGGTTCACCAATCGAAAAACAACGGATACCGTTTAGGCATGTGGCTTTTTAGGAGGATATCTGAGCGTACTAGAAGTGGAAGGGGATCGGCCAAGACCCGATACCGCCACATGGGTCGAAACGATCCAAAACATCCTAGACGCATTACACGATGTCTTCGGATTCGGATTCTCATATTAGGGGCGACCTCAACGAAGAGCCTGACAATTTTGAAAGGCCGATGGGTGGCAATCGGGCGAAGGCCAAAGAAAAAGCGACGTCTTCGAGTTGGTCAAATTTTTACGACTATTTCGTCTCACGTCAAATTCAATCAAGAACAAACGTTGAAGAAAGAGAGAACTCGCGAAAACAAATAACGTACGGTCGACATGCATCTTTTAATGCAACCGACAGACCATCTCATCGGAAAAGCTTTCAAGTTAGCGTTGAAGCTTAAGGAGGATATTATCAAAAAGTATGAATCGTAATTTTTTGGTTTTTTAAATTTTAGTTTTAAGTTAATTTTTAGTTTTGTCAGTTTTAACTTAATTTTTAGTTTTATTATTTTTAATTTTAATATAATTTTTAGGTTTTAAATTATCTATTTTAATGTAATATTTTAATTTGAATTTATTAGTTTTATTTTATTTTAAATTTAGTTTATAAATTAAAAAATAAGAGATCAGAGCTTATACGTGGAGGACTAAACCCAAATGTCAACCCAAACATCCACACATCTCAACACGTATTTAAATGACATTTTATGTGATGTTTGTATAATTCTTGGACATTATTTAATATGTCTATAAACATGTTCACTTCCAATTTCACCGACAAGTTTGTATTTTGATGTGCAGCATTTTAATGCATGTGTACAAGTTCTTAAAGCTTGTACACGGCCTACACTTGCCATCTTCAAACCTACATGGCCATGATACAATGTACAATACAAGTCTCTACAATTTTACGCAACCGAATCTACCAAACTTGTTCCATCAATAAACGTGTTCAGGCATAATTCATGTATTCCCAAATATTTTGGAAGGATGTTACACACACCCATCAACTTGATTTATTTCAAGTCCGTATTAACCAAACACAAAACCGAAAGTGACCGGCATATTTCAAATGAGTTGAACGTACTTTTTCATGATTGTTAATGAAAATCCATATGATAGTGTGTAATCATCTTTGATTCTTTGTTGCCTATTATTTGTTACCGAATAAAAATATCCTCAAATAACAACTTAAGTTTCTTATACTTCCAACAACTCTTGATAGAAAAAAAATCCGACAAAAGAATTTTCATGGTCAATCCTATTTTTTTATTTCAGTAAAAAGAATATATAATTGTCTATATCACTTATCCGAACTTAACAGTAGAATAATTAAAAGTTATATCAACTACCTTAAAAATCTATTGCATACACAATTTTCTAGAAAACATCCAAAACAACGTTAGACAATATTGAAATCAATTTGGTTCACATCATGTGGACCAACCCCTAATTTGTCAAGTGTTTGAATGCACGGAAAAAATCCCAATTTTTTGCACAATATGCATGTACAAAGACACCATTAGAGGTGGCTTGTTCCAAGTGAACTTCCTCACTAAAACTCCATGCGAAGCCACCTTCAATAATTCACTAATTCTCTTTAAAAACCAAGCTTTCCCCTGCCTCTTTTCATCACTCAAACCAAAATCTTAACTTAGAAGCAAAAAAGATGGATCTCGAATTTGAAGGATGGGTGAACGTAACATATGATGGGCTTCTTGAAATTCTTGATGATGGGGTTGCACATTCCTTTTCAAGAAAGTATGTGAAGAGTCCCAAGAATCTTTTCAAAATGGATTACTTCAATTCCTCGCGAAAATCACAAGAATTCACCAACTCGTCTTCAAAAGAGGAATCAAGATTTCAAAATCGATTGATCCCTCTACAAATTCAAATGGATGATCATCAAGTTGTTGATGATTATGAAGAGGAGGTTAAAGAGATACCCAAGCTTCTGGTATCGATCAAGACCGAGCTTAAAGAAGCTCCAGAAGGATATCTTATTGATCCGATCTTCAAAGTTTTCTTCAAAAAAGAAAATGAATTTTTCAGGGATTCTCCGAGATCAAATTCTCAGAAACTCGTGTCACCTTATAATGAAACAGATATGTTTCAATACAAGAATGAAAGTGATGATTATAAGTTCGATGATTCATCACCATCAAAAGTGGTGATTGATGATATTGAGAAGGCGACCAAAGAAGAAGGCAATATTTGGAAATGGGGTTCGAATGGGATTGATGCTTTCTTCTCCCTTGGCATGACTGCTGCCACCATTTGCGTAATACTATTTGGAAATGGTCAAAGGCACAACCAACAAAAGTTTAGGATGCAAATCTACTTGGATGACAAGGGTAAACGTAGCATCTAATTATCTAGAAATATTTATATTATTTATTATTAGATGTAATGGTTGAGAACTTTTTTCGGATATATATCAATAGAATGTATATGTTTAGCATATTTTTTATAAATGTCGTGAATAGGGTAAAATGCTTATGTGTCATCAATTTTAAAATTTTACGAACTCTTTATCCATTGAATGCATTTGTATCAATAGCTAATTTAAGAGACAAAATTTTCAAAATATGAATGGTATCTATCACTATCTTTCAAAATTTTAACTCTCAAACTTTTTGCTTTTGTTAAAATATCTCCTTGAGTTTTAGTGAATTTATTGTTGAATGTTTTTGACTTGGCCGTAAATCGGAGTGGTGGGAAAAAAACATCTTATCATCACTCGCTTTTATCTGTCACGTAGGCGCTATCTCAATAAATCATCACTAACACCTCAATCCTTTAAATCTAGGAAATAGTAAACCCTCACCATCAATTTTTTTAGTTAAATAAATATTATAATAAAACTAATTTAAATAAGAAATATTAATTACAATAAATTAAAAAAGCACTTAATAAATTAAGAAAATAAAACGACAAACCACAAATAAATAAAAACAACTATCAAAAACGACAAATCTCAAATGTAAATAAATTATAAAACTACGACCGACAGTTGTATTATAAAACCATCTCGAGTGCTTTCCCCTTGAGACCTCCTCCGGATTCGACAACAAAAACTTTATGTCTTTTAGTCGTTTTTCTTTGCGGAGTCGTTGTTTTCTTCTTGGGCTCGTTGACGATCTTGGCGGGCTCGTTGTTTGTCTTCGTAAGCTTTTTTCTCAAATTTCATCCGCTCATGGAGATTTAAATTGTATCTTTCAAACTCCAAACGCATAAGGGAGATATTAGTGTTTTTTTGTGACCCCATCCTACTAGACAAAGTTGTTTTTCCTTCCCGTTTTGTCGCATCTCTTCCCGTCGGACGGACGAATGCGGCAAACTCAAGCTCGTCCTATTCCGACTCCCCTCGTTCAAATCTATAGTCCAATGATGTTGTGTGGTTCCTTGTCTCGGACGCTTTCGATCGCTTTCTTGCCAATCCCGCAACGTCGGTTTCTTTGTTCGAATCTTGCCATTTTTTTACAATTTTCTACTATTCGCCAAAACTCCACATACTTGAACGAAGTTCTTTTGTTATTGGACTTGTAGATATTTAAAGCTTCCTAAAAAACGTTTTGCTCCGTTTGTCCGCTCCTTCGATGGGTTCGTAAGTTGTTGATTAACCCGTTGAACTTCATTGTCGCATGGTGGATATCGGGGTATTTAGTAGTCAATGAGTCATTTGAACGATAAAGCTCACGACCTAACTCTTGGTGAAAGTGTTTTCGTATGCACATCCAAAAGTGGTCGGCCGCTTGCGCATTTTTGGACGCCGCATCCTCGGAAACGTCGATTCAAGAATGTGCTAATGCGATTTCTTTGGCCAATGTCCAATTTTGTCTGTCGGCTCTTCTTTTTTTTGGACATCGAGTTAGGTTTCGTGTTGGGTTTCCAACACTTCTTCCGTGGATTAAAATTGTTGGGACAGGGATTAAAATTGTTGGGACAGGGATTAAAATTGGTGTATAGGTTTTGTGGAGGGATTGGCGAAAAACTTGACATTTGATACGGGAAATCATTTGGCGAATAAATTGGAGCGTATATTTGCGTCGCTAAACGTTTGGCGTATAAAATTGTTCGAAATAAAAAGCGTTTAGCCGATTTTGATTCGATTATGGGGTGATGATGTTTGGGGTATCTTGGGAAGCCATTTTTTAGAGGTTGTTTGAGTAAAATGTGTGTTTTAGGTTGTGTGGGTTAAAGGTTGTAAAGTTAATGATATATATAGGGGTAAAAAGTGAAAAATAAATTAACTCTAGTCGTTAGTAATCGTTGGAGGGGGGTTGATATACCCATGCGTGATCCCCAACCCGTATACCCCGGTACCCATCCAAGTGGGGCGGTATACCCGTGTGGGTTAACCAGGTCACGTCGGACCCCGCATGGTGCGGGTTGACCACTCCGCTTGGTCTAAGAGTGGGGGTCCATCTCTACCAACACTTCCCACCTACAATGGCTTATCAGCTTTTCTCTCCTCACACTTTCATCTTTCCCAACCCACCTCAAAAGAAACTCATATTTCCTAATCCACTCTCAATATACAAGTAATGAATCATAATGTACAAGCAAGGATTGTAGGTTGGGAGGGTCCATGAAGCTGCATCCCACCTATCTATCGTGAATACACGTAGGGCGAAGTCGTGAAGCTGTCGACGGGCCCGTCGGCCCCCTCCTTCAATTCGTATCTATCTCTCGGCCACTCCGCACACCCTAATAAATTCTTACACGATTAATACAATGAACAAAATGGCTTTTGAAATTAGATTTGATCGTTGAAGATATATATTGATAACTTAAAATTGTTAAATTTCATGTATGTTAAATTCCAAAAACACAAAATTCCATAAGAACCACTGCAACGTGTTTTTTTAACCATAAAAGTTTGCTTTTCCTTTAAAAACAATGCCAAATTGCAAAAAAAAAAAGTCAATTAAGTTTACATAAAATCCTAATTTCGACATTGTTTTATCTTTTTTACAATTAAGTTACGAGTTTTTTTTTTTGTTTAGAAACACCTCTAACCTCTTATGTCAATGGGCGGGAAGACGGTTGACTCGCTCGCTGTTTGTTTTTTAGAAGACTCGATACGTCAAAATGTCTATGTACCATCTTTTCCAAGAAGACATAGACCAACATATGCGGGCGGGAAGATGTTTCTCGCAAATGTCTTCTAGGAAAAAAATACATTTTTTTGTTTTGTTTTTTTGTTTTTGTTTTTTTATTTTGTTTTTATAACTATTGCATAAATATAAAAAATTTAAGCTTGTAAAAAAATTAACTAATAAATACTCAAAAATGGTGTGTAATTATTATAAAATTTTTATGTAATTACCTTGTTTTATTTAAACTTTAGTTTATTTTAGCAACCTGTAGAATTTAAAAAACAAACAAACTTTTTCTTGCATACTGCAGACATTTAGTGTAACACCCGAATTTTTAGACCAAAATTTACCTTTGTTTTTAAAATAAAAGTAATAAGTAGAATTTAGAAAACATCCTTAAATACCATCAGTTATTCAATCAAAGTAACATATGTCCCAAAACCATACAATAAAATCCAATAATAAGATAATATAGCGAAAATGTCAAAATCATGAAATGCGTCATCGTCACGCTGGACCCTTTCCTTTAGGGCCTGGAGTACCTAAAAATGTTTTAAAGTAAACGTATAAGCACAAAGCTTAGTGAGTTCCTCAAATATCATACATGCAACACATATCACAACTAGTACCGGGATACGGCACGATCCTACCCATATCACATCACATAATTGGGACACGGCACAGTACTACCCTAACGGGACATGACGATGTCCTACCCACAATCACAAACACAATCGTAGTCATATTAACAAATCAAGCAACTGCAATACAATAATCAATCATACGAGCTGTCTACACATGTAACATCATAAGTAAGGCGAGGACACTCACTTGTCTCAAGAACATGTCAATTATTGCTAGAATTCCTACACTCGTACGCTGAATCACTTAAATTTCATAACACATCAACATCACAACCACATCCGTCATTCCTAGGTGTTTGACTAAAAGTCAGACCAGCCAACATTATGAGTCAATGGTCAAAAAGTCAATGGTAAGTCAAAAGTCAACATCAATGCACATAGTGGCGCTATCATACTCCTTTAGCGGTGCTAAGGGGCGCAATCCAGTTTATGGGTTCTTCCTGAGTTAGCGACGCTATCTAAGAATCTTAGTGACGCTAACTCCAAAAAGTCAAATTCCTTCATTAAGCTCTTAATCGGTTCAGCTAGTGGCCATGGCTCTCTAGAACTCATACATAGAGACCAACGGCTTGTCCACAATCATAGATACGGATATGCATGGTCCATGCATGTCTAACCCTAACCCTAGATCCTAAAAACAAGAATGATCCCAAGAATGCATTGCATGGCTCAAGAGGGACAGGGGTAGGTCTTAGTCACGAACCAAGAACTCCATAAGTCTGAGTCGAGTTTGTAGCCTAGGGTTCTTCAAACTCCAGCCATATCATCATAAAAGTACAAAAAATCTCCAAAATAATACTTATGCTCCAACTAAACATAAATACCAGAAGATCAGAGGTTAAAATAATTTACAAGGGTTTTGGGATTGAAGGAAAATCCAGAACCAAGTGTAAATGAAGCTTCCTTGCACAAAATCGCCTTCTTCTTTATCAAAAACCTTCCCAATAGCAAGAGTGAGGCAATAATGGTTAAACAATTGGCTAGGGTTCGCCTTAAAGCTCTGAGAGTCGTCAAGAAACGAAATCTCAAGAGCTAGGGGCATTAAAATATGGGTTAAGACTGTAATTAGGGTTTTGCTTTTGCGGCACATAGCATCGCTAACCAAGGACGTTAGCGGCGCTATCGCCGATCATCCGCCTACAAACTTTAAGGTACAACGTGTCGTTAGCGTCGCTAAGGTCATCAAGAAATAGGTCTTACATTTAGTCCACCTCTTCTTCTGCAGATGTGATCCATAGACTGTTGACTTTTTACCTTTTCAAAAACAAACAACACCTAAGTTTTCCAATTTTTGCAGTTTTGACAATTTGACCGGTCAACCAGGTTGTCTGCTGATATGGCATGGTGACATGTTAGTTTTTGCTGACATGGCATGATGACTCGGCACAATTTCAAAATAGAAAAAATATATAAAATGCAGCGACTTATTTGGAAAAAAAATACAGTGTCAAAATCGGAAAACAAAAATGTAGTGTCTTAATTGCAAAAAGAAAAAAACACAATCTCAAAATTGAATTTATGAAAACTTAATGTCTTTTGTAACTTGTATATTGTGCAATAAAATATGTATATACTATATAGTAAGAAAAAGTATTACTTTCTAAATGTTTTACTAAAAAATTTATTTAGTATCAAAATAATTTGATTTTTTAACCCTTTGTATATCCTAAAATGTATTGAATTAATTGCAAAAAAACACGTAATGCCCAAATATAGTATGTTTTATCCATTCATTTGCTTCAAAATAGATAAAACATCATTATCTTTCATATATTTTCTTTCTATTGCATATTTGGTCAAAGAGACATACAAACATATACTAGTATCATCATAATAGTTATCAATTTTAATTGAATTACTTTAATATAAAACCTCAATAAGGGTTATAAGGTTATAACATTGAACATTTGGAATATCAAAATGTGTGCGAGTTAGCCATTAAAAAAATAAAACTAACTATAACATGTTGTAATACAAACAACATACAACAATAATGTATTTTAGCTTAATTTCATTTTAGAAAATTACTTTCGTCATTCAATGTAAAACATCAAATTACTTTTAATTTTTTGGTCATTTAACAATGACTTCTGTTATTATTCCTATTCTATTCCAAATTGATGCTAACTTTATTTTAGAAAAATGAATGAACATTTGATTAGGCACAAAAATATGTTTCGAGTATTCATACAAATTTTAATGCATGATGTACAAGTTACAAAGACACTAAGTTTTCATAAAAATTCGATTTTAACATAGTGTTTCTTTTTTTGCAATTAAGTCACAACATTTTTTTCCAATTTTGATACTGTATTTTTTTACCTTTAAGTCGCTACATTTTATTTATTTTTTTCAATTTTTACATTGTACTAAGTTATCATGTCATGTTAGTGTCACGTTAGCAAAACTGTCACGTCAACAAGTAACCTAGTTGACCGGTCACATTGTCAAAATTGCAAAAAATTGGAAAGCTTAGGGTGCGTTTGGTTGCGGAAAAGTGTTTTCTGTTTTCCATTTTCATTTTCAGAAAAATGGAGTGGAGTTTTCGTTTTCATTTTCAGTAGAAAACGCGTTTGGTTAATCTAATTGAGTTTTCGTTTTCCGTTTTAGAAAATTAGAAAACGCGTTTGGATATGTATTTTCTGTAAGTTTTCATTTTCTATTTTTTTTACTTCAAAATAATACAAAATAACACATATTTATAAACCTACCCCACCACCCCACCCCACCCCAATCCACACCCTACACCTATCCCACCCCCACCCACCCACCCCTACCCACCTCCATCCACCCCTACCCCACCCGAGTGGGGTAGGGTGGGTGGAGGTTGGTAGGGGGTGGGTGGGGGTGGGTGGAAGGTGGGTAGGTGGAGGTGGGTAGGGTAAGGGTAAGGGTGTGTGGGGGTGGGTGGTGTGTAGGGTAGGGGTGGGGTGGATAGGTGGAGGTGGGTGGGGTGGGTGGCGGTGGGTAGGGTAAGGGTAGGGGTGGGTGGGGGTGGGTGGTGTGTGGGGTAGGGGTTGGGGTGGGGTAGGGGTGGGGTGGAGGTGGGTGGGGTAGGTGGGGGTGGTGTGTAGGGTAGGGGTTGGGGTGGGGTAGGGTGGGGTGGGTAGGTGGAGGTGGGTGGGTGGGGGTAGGTGGTGTGTGGGGTAGGGGTTGGGGTGGGGTAGGGGTGGGGTGGGTAGGTGGAGGTGGGTGGGGGTGGTGTGTGGGGTAGGGGTTAGGGTGGTGTAGGGTGGGGTGGGTGGGTGGGGGTGGGTGGTGTATGGGGTAGGGGTTGGGGTGGGGGTGGGTGGGGTGGGTGGAGGTTGGTAGGGGTGGGTGGGGGTGGGTGGTGTGTGGGGTAGGGGTTGGGGTGGGGTAGGGGTGGGTAGGTGGAGGTGGGTGGAAATGGGTAGGTGTGGGTGGGGGTGGGTGGTATGTGGGGTAGGGGTTGGGTTGGGGTGGGGTGGGTAGGGTGGAGGTGGGTGGGGGTGGGTGGAGGTCGGGTAAGGTAAGGGTAGGGGTGGGTAGGGTAAGGGTAGGGTGGGTGGTGTGTGGGGTAGGGGTTAGGGTAGGGTAGGGTAGGGTGGGGTGGGTAGGTGGAGGGTGGGTAGGGGTAGGGTAGTGTTGGGTGGGGTAGGGTGGGGTAGGGTGGGTGGGTGGGGTAGGGTGGGGGTGGGTGGTGGGAGTGGGGTGGTGGGTGGGTGGGGTTGGGGTGGGGTAGGGTGGTTGGTGGTGGGTGGGGGTGGGGTTGGATGGGTGAGATGGGTAGAATATGTGTGGAGGTATTGTATTTTTGGAAAAAATTATAAATAGAAAAGTTTGGAAAACAATAATTTTGAGTTTTCTAAGTTCTATATAATTTTGGAAAACGGAAAATTTTCATTTTCTAGAAAAATTTTGGAAAAGTTGATTAACCAAACGCGTTTTCCAACTTTTCATTTTTCTTGGAAAATTTTCTTGAAAAACAGAAAATTTTCTACAACCAAACGCACCCTTACCGACTTGATTGCAAATAATAATAATAATAATAATAGCACAATGTCAAAATCAATATTTTATAAACTTAATGACGTTTTTGCTATATGCCCTTTTCATAAAGGGTTATTGTTACTGTAGCACAACAAAGTTCGGTAATTTTTCCGGATTGGTCACTGAAGTTTTTTTTTGCACAATAGGTCACTAAAGTTAAATTTTACGTTCTAAATAGGTCATCGACGTTGAAACTAACTGGTTTTCACGTTAGTGTATGACCTATTTAACACGAAAATTAAACTTTAGTGACCTATTGCGCAAATAAAAAACGTCAGTAACCAATTCAGAAAAAAAAAATTCAGTGACTTATCGCAACCACAAATACCATAGTCGGTCTCAATCTCGCACTCTCCGTCTCGAATCTCTCTTCTCTGTTCTGCTCTCTCTCGCCATCTCTCTATCTCGTTTTCTGGTATTGATCGCGAATCACAACCGCTGTCGGTGTTGTATTCCTCTGTACCACTACTGGGTTCTTACGATGTGCTTGTGGGTCCACGGAGAATGATAAACGGGTTAAACGGTGGTCATTCACGAACACTTCTTCTAACTCGTCAAAGTAACGGAAGGCTAGGACTCGTTGCCGGACTGTTTTGCCTGTTTCCAACCATGTAAATAGTCGTAGCAGGAAATCGACTCTGATGAAACTACGAGATGACGTGCCCATTTAATTTATTTGGGCTATCAAATTCCCCTATGAAACCTCCGCTATCAAATTCCTCTATAAAACCTACGATGCAGTTTTGATGATAACCGAACCGCAAACCGCAAATGCGGTTTTTCCTACAAAATAACTGAAGAGTGTGGGTTTTTAATGTGATGCGGTTTTTTGGTTTTAACAGAACATTGTGGTTTTTTTAAGGGCGATGAGGTTTTTCGATTTTAACCGAACAGTGTGGTTTTTTTAATGCGATGCGTTTTTTCGGTTTTTCTTGCAGTTTTTTCGGTTTTAATATAAGCTACACGGTGTGGTTCGGTTTATATTGCGATTTGCGATTCGGTTCTTACAAGAGGCACGGTTCAGTTTTTTACGGTTTTTATAAAATTAAAAATCGCACCGCACCAACAATTTTTGGCTTTTATAAAAATAAAAATCGCACCGCACCGGCAGCGGCTGTGATTCGCGATCAATACTAGAAAAAGAGATAGAGAGAGGGCGAGAGAGAGCGGAACAGAGAAGAGAGATTCGAGACGGAGAGGGCGAGATTTAGACCGACTATAGTCTTTGTGGTTGCGATAGGTCACTAACTTCTTTTTTTTTCTGAATTGGTCATTGAAGTTTTTTTTTTTTGCGCAATAGGTCACTAAAGTTTAATTTACGTGTTAAATAGGTCCCTACACTAACGTAAAAATCAGTTAGTTTTAACGTCGATGACCTATTTAGGACGTAAAATTTAACTTTAGGGACCTATTGCGCAAAAAAAACTTCAGTGACCAATCCGGAAAAATAACCAAACTTTATTGTACTACAGTAACAATAACCCTTTCATAAAAGCCTAAAAGTTAAGTTAGTTGCCTCTATCTTCCAAAGTCGCATGGTTATTTTTATGGATATCAACCTAATTCAAATAAACTTTTAAGAATTTGTGCTAATTGAAATCCTCTTTCTAATTGGGCTATTCTTCTTTTGGTATTTTCTCATAGCTCTGGTATGGCAAATTATTTATATTGCAATAGTATATGATATATGTTTAGTATGACAACTTGATGTTGCAATTTTAGTGGCATGTGATCCCCTGAATCCCTTTGGGGTTATAACAAGGAAATCAGATTGTGACTTTTTAGACACTTGTGATGGTTATGTGGTAAGTTTCTTATATCTTTTTTTTGGAAACGGCAATTTTAACACCTTGAGGTTACTCAGCCTTGCACCCAGGGCGGTTTGCGATTACCTATGGTGCAAAGCCTTTCTCCTCCGCCTGTTTATTCGCCGCCCAGGGAAAATCCCCCACATGGGGTTAGTTGGAGTCGAACTCCAGACCTCCCACCACATGGTTATATAACCCGGGTGCATCCACCCAGCTAGGCTAGACTTCACTTGCTTTTTTATATCTAGATCCTCGTATGCCAGAACTAATTCTTTTAAATAGTTGATTACTTTCCATAATAAGTGTATTGATTGCATATCATATAGTTTATGCCAAATATTATGGTAGTTGAGTGGATTTATAAGTACAACTTACAAGTAATTAACTTGGATTTAGGAAGAACATCGCTAATACACTTTTCATTAGAATTTAAACATGCTTCTAATATTTATATCACATGTCTCAAAATATAAGTACGATATATTAAGAACAACATACCAAACATTGCAAGAGTACAACACAAAGTTGGATTATTTCAGTTATTTCATTTTGTACATATATTGACTACTCTATTTGTATGCATCGTGGTTGTTACAATTCTTTTTAGTCCTATGATAAAACCCCACACATTACAATGAATAATATAAAAAATTCACTATACAATCAAAAGTTTTCTGTTTCCAAACAGACTAAGAAAAAATATATAACATGCTTTTCATTATTTCATTTTTGGATGTCATACATGATTAAAAAAAAGTAAATGCATGTTGTACAAAGTATAGAAGAAACTTGCTCGCTATCTTTACACAGAAGATTGAAGCCCAATAACACCTGTTCGAATTTTTTTACAAAAAAATTAAATAAATAAATATTAAAATCATTTAGGCCCCGTTTATTACACTGGACACGACATATGGTCTCATACTGTATTTGGCATGCACTGGACTGTGATGTCAGTGGGATAGAAATTGCAATTTCTTGTCTCACACAAAAAAACGGTCGACCTCTTGTCTGTGAAAAAGACGTGAATGCCCTTGACCAGAATTTTTTTGAATATTTAGTATTGTTCAAGAAAGAAAGATGCAAATAATTACCACAACCAACTCTAGCACCAGCATTGCCAGTTGTCTTGCTAAGTTCATGTCCACCTATCAAACATAAATCAGAATGAATAAGTGAATGACCATTAGTCAAAAATTCCTAAAATGCCCTTGACTTAACAGTTGTTACCTCTTCCAAGATCATCAGGATCAGCATGAATGACAACTGCCCTCCCCAAAATGGAATGTGTCCCACTTAGTGGAATCTGGACAACATTTCAAAAAAAAACTTTAAATTTTATGCAAATATGTTAAGATAATATTGGGAATTTGATTTGTGTGAGAAAGAAACAGTCTGATTGTGAGATGCGTACTTGTTTATCTTCAATTGATACCTCAGCAACTCCTGCGAGATGAAAGAAAATTTGCTGAATGTGAAGTGGAAAATATTAGGGTTCTATTCATTTATACCATTGACTTCATTCTATATCATAAATTTTCAATTTTTGTGGTTCCCATTAAATTTGATAGTTTCATGGATGATGAAGCACAAACCGTCTTGACCAGCAACAATGTTACCCAAATCGCCTGCATGGCGTACGTCATCCTGAGGAGCCCCATGATCGTTCTTTAATGGATTGTAATGAGGTCCTAATTTCATATCAGAATCACACATTAAACAAAAAAATGGAGTCTGATCACACTAGTAAACAGAATCGACGGAAAATTTGAAAACCCTAGTTCGATTTCATAATTTAGAAGTGAGAATTTGAACCCTCGGAACCAAAAGCGGACTGTTATGAATAAAGGAGTACCTGTGGAGTTACAGCCATTAGTGGTATCACCAAGAGCATGAATATGGAATCCATGAAGACCTGGTTTGAGCCCTGTTATCTTACCGCTCACATGAGTTACCCCTGTTTTCATACCCACAAACTTAGTGAGTGAAATCCATCGAAAACAGAGTAACATTTAACAGCAAAATTACTGAAGTAGAGAAATATAACAACTGTCAAAGCCTTTTCCGGATGTTTTTTGGTTAATCGAAAATGAAAATTGGTTGCTTGAAGAACAAACCCCCAATACAAAAACTCACAGACACAAACAGTGGAAGTAGATATGAGAGACCATTGGGTTCCTGAACGAACTGAAGGGATCCTTTCACGAGGCTGTCGCCGCCGGTGATGACTGCTACCGCTTTCAAACCACCCATTTTCTGCCGACTCCGGTTGCTCTTATCTGATTCCTTCAGCCTTTGTGGATTTCTACCATGAGCTCGTTATCATCGCTCGAGCAAAATATTGGAAGTCAAGTTGCGATACACACCCTCATCTTTCTGGTAAAACACAATTAACCCCTCTTCTTCACGAATCATGATTTCAGGATTTCACATTGAAATATAACTTGAGCTTATAATTTACACTGGGATGAGCTTTAATTATGATATGTTAAAAACTTAAAAATGATTAAACGCAAGAAAAGGAATATGGTTCGTAATACATTCATAAATTGAAAAATACATTCATATGTTGCGAAATGTGGCATACATTGGAAAATATATTCATATCTTGCAAAATATATCAGAAAATATTTTATAAGGAAGAGAGAATATATTATCAATCTGGACGAGACCAAATAAAATTGATGGAAAAAATATAATGATAGATTTTGTCTCATTTTGAAACATTTTTACTAGGATAAAAACCGGATAAATAAACTAAGCAACAATTGATGTAGAACGATTCAGGGTTAAATTTGAAATATATGGTAAAAAGAAAATAAAAAACTAGAAAATAATTGTTGGAGAAAAACATAGTTAAATTTGAAATATCTAGAACATTAAGGGATAAATAAAACAATGTAGGGGAAGGAATCGAACCCCAACCCCTAATCGTAAACAAAACACGTCTTATCGCTAGTCAGGCTTCCATTGTGTTTTAGAAAACACCACATACGAACTGCTTTGATTGCCCATTGACAGAACAATCATGCCTAAATACATTAGAGTAGAAGATCCATGTTTAATTGATTTATGATTAGTTTATGACCAATCAATCACATTGCTAGATGCATTTTATGTATCTTTTACATTTTTATTGTATTGTAGACTTAGTTCATGCATTTATTATATTCGGAACATTTTTCGTTTTTATCATGTGGGGTGTTTACTTGGTAACTTTTTATAGATTTCAGGGTGATTTAAATATTTGGATGGATTAAGGACGCTAAAAAGGAAGTTGTGGTTAAAATACCGGGTGAAACGTACATATATCGAAGGAGATACGGCGAAAATAAATTCGGAAAGTCATGTTACACAATTACACAGACATTATAACTTTGCCCTATAAGTTACACGGGCCATGTAACTCATGGAGGCCCGAAAAACGTCCTAACTTTGAAGATTCATGTACCAAAAGGCAATATATTTTGATAGTTACATCATCGGTGTAATATTACACGGCTTGTCTAACTTCCCCGAGATAGAAAGGCCCACACTTTTGAGTTCTGAACTTCTTTAACAATAGGGTTCATTAGGTAGAACGGTGTTGAATTTCAGGATCCTTGTGTATGCATATAGTACAGGGGATGAAGACTCTTGGACCATCTCCCATCTATTATCTCTTATCACACCTTATCTCATCTTACACATAAATGGGACAGATTTTGACGAGCTTTGAACTTCTCTAGAGAAAACACTTGTTGGTTTCATTTTGCAAGTTTATTTTGTAACATTTTTTGCTTTAGTTGTATTAAGCCATAAGTGGCTAAAACACTTAATTTCTAGATTCGTTAGTTTGCATTCTATGTAGTTGAACCATATGTTTGATGTCAACTTTATGTTTTAATCTAGCAACTCAAGTTTGTTTACACCAAATTCCTGAATTTTACTTGGTTCATTTGGGTCATTTGAATTAGGTTGGATTCTTATATTGTTATTTGATTCATAGAATCTGTAATTGTTTTATGAATAAAACTATTAACAAACTTTGAATTTATGTTCATTGTAAACTTAATGTTGCATGTTTACACACTTCTAAGCTTATGAGAAGAAATTGACATTGTTCGAAATAATTGTATTAAATTGCACGCAACTTATCAACTTACACTAAGAGCTTGTTTATTTTAAGTTAGTAAAAGTTAGGTTTAGTTAAAGTGCTTGTTTTAACTAAATATATTGACAATTAAAGTAATGTTAAAGTTTGTTAGTATTTCTTAGTACCAAATTAGATTATAACATTTATTTTTACATCATTATTCAACTTGCATGAAAGATAGCACAAACGCAAATTCAACTTTTTAACCAAATCAAAACTTTTCATATTAAACCTGAATTTTCAAAAAAAAAGCAAATTTTACAAAAACTAGATTTTTAGATTTTCAATTTGTCCCATTTAAGTTTTGTGCAAATTTTACAATATGTCCGGTTCATTTTCTGTGGCGTTTTTGTTTTAAGCATAAAATCCAACTTTTAACAAACCTCAAACCCACCCCACCCCCTCTTTATATTACAACTAGGCGTATCCCCGCGCGTTGCGCAGGAATAAAAATATTTGATAAAAAATATTAACATATTATATAAGAATCTGAAAACATTAGATCTAATATAAATACGTAGGTTTAGTTATAAATATCTCATCACAATATATATCATGTATCAATTATAAAATTTTCATCACAAAACCCAAACACAATATCAAAATCATATATTTAATATAATTATAATGTTATTAACATGTTAATTTAACCAACATCAATGAAACATCCAATAGTAATTTTCTATTATATATGGATAGTGTAATTAAAACATAAGAAAATGTCTTAACATGAATTATCTTAACATCTAAAATAAAATAGAAATAAACATAGTAATAATATTACAAATGTTACCATTGAGAAAGAATTGTATTATTATGAAAATTTTTCTTCATTAGTTTCATCAAAGGTAATGAATAACAACTTTTGCATATTTTATTATTTAATTACATTCGAATCATTACATTTCATTGTTTACCTTATCTATTATAAAAACTAACAATATACTTTGACTTGTAAACAATTTCACAAAATCAAACTTAAAGACTCTCTTTAAACATAACTAACTCTCATTGATAATTAAAGAAAAAAGAATCACTTTTGTCTCTTGAATAATATCGTAGTATGAATTTTATGAATTTGATATACATATAACATCGTGCAAAAGATAGTTCTCTATATTTCTCTTTTTCATCCGATGAACACATAAATACCTAGAAAAAAAAGAAATATTAAGGTAAGTTAGTAAATAATGAAACTAAACCACGAAATCTCAATGGATGTTAGCAAAATATATAAATGTGTTTCAAGTCTTATTTTCCTTCATCTTATTCTTTAAGCCAAGCAAATTAATTTATCTCAATAAACTATATATACATCTATATTAACCATAATCAACTATTAAATATCATAAGTTAGAAAAACTCTTATGTTGTAGTAATTAATTAGGTGAGAATTGAAAGGTTTTTATTTATGATTAACTAATATGAATTACTAACCAGTTAATTAGATTAAGTTGAAGAGTTTGGTAGTTTCAAAAAAACATGGTTCAAGATAGATGACATATCTTGAACCACATTGAATTGTAAGGTATTTATTATAATAATTATAAAGATTATAATGATAAATATAAAAATAAAGAAAGATAACGATTTAATCACTTATAATTAATTTAATTAAATAAAAGTTTCAAAATTAATATATAAGATATAATTATTTTTATCAAACCATATGCTTTTATTTCTATATACTACTTAAAAGTCAAAAAGTTTAATCAATATAATATATTTCAATTAAAAACATTTCATTAAGTGCTTAATTGATTAATTTAAAAAACTTAAAACCTATTCAACTACCATCATTTGATACTCATAAATTATAACATCTTAAATAGACCACTTAATATTATTAGTATGCAAGCCAAAAACTCTTGAATGATTGTAATTAATTAGTTGAAAGTTGAAGGGTTTTGGAAGTTTCAAATAAATATGGTGCACGTATGATTCATATCTTCAACCATATACCTTTAAACACCTCTATTATATGATTTATAATGATGATAATGATAATGATAATGATAATGATAACGATAACGATGATAGATGATAGATGATTTTGGTCATTTATTTTAGATAACATTTTATAACGAATTTGATGCATAAAATTACTATAATTATATTTATATCATGTTTTATAAAGTTTTATAATTATTTTTATTATACTTTTATTAAGTTTTAGATTAGTAGTTTTTTCTATTATATTATTACTATGCTTTAAATTAGTAGTTTTTTTTGCTCAACAATCTTATCCATGCTACATCATTTAATCTAAAAACATCAACCAAACATCATAAAAAATAAATATAAGATTAATGTTAAAAATGTAACAATGATCACAATGAAAACAAATAAATTCATAACTGAAGAACGATCAAAAAAGCTAATAATTATTTGACCATCATCTTGGCAAATCAAGTCAATAGATAATCTATTGATAGTAATATCATTCTTCATTCAAATAAACCAACATGTTGATTTCAAAAACTTAAAAATTCAACTCATTATATTAAGAACCAAGAGATATGAAATAGAGATCATATATTTTTCTTCATATTCATTGTCAAACTAATAAGAAATACAATCCATCGTTATTTAAATCTCGAAAATAAAAATCTAAAAAAGCGAGAATAATAACAATTTTAACTAAAAGTCAAACAATATAATATAATCATCTATTTTAAGTTAAGTGTATATGAACAATCCAACATTAAAAATATAGTATAACACATTGACATAAACTATGTTAGAATCTAATACAAACAAATAAAATGTATTAACAATAATACATAATGTCACAACTTTAATATTATTTTCCTTGCCAAATAATGCTAATATGAAAAGCGTAAAAGATGTTTGTTTGCTAAAGTATTAAGATGTGTTGTAGCTAAAGCTTTTTTACTTGTATTTATGTGACGATTTTTTACCTTTTCAATGTTTAATTTTTTTACATGACTAATTATATAAGTTTGAATTCTAGTTACAAAATAAACATAAAACGTGATGAAACATAATAATCTCATTGTGAAATTTGTTTCATACTCTCACGTTTTTTCATCGATAATATTGTATGATCGTTTTTAATCTATTAGACATAACAAAAAACTATTAAGTTAATATAGTAATATATAACAAATTTACAAATTCAAAACTCTAACAACGTAACATGGCTCGAAATATAGCAAAAAATATCAAACCAACACAAAAACCTTCTCATTGTGAAATTTGTTTCATACTATTACGTTACCTTCGCCGATAATGTTGTATAATCGTTTTTAATCTATGAAACATAACAAAAAACCATTAAGTTACCATAGTAATATATAACAAACTTACAAATTCAAAACTTTGACATCGTAGCATGGCTCGAAACATAACAAAAAATACTCAAACCAACATAAAAATCTTTAAGCATTTGTATTCTTCTTTCTAGATGTTCTCTCTCACTTTATATGTGATTTGTATTTCTATGTTAGTCAAAATATTCATCTCCTTTATAGTACATAAAAAAACTATTCAACTACAATTCCTTTAATACTTATAAATTTTTTCATATTAGTTTAAATACTTGGTAATTATAAGGCATAAGTTAAAAACTCTTGAATGGTTTTCATTAATTAATTGAAAGATGAATAGTTGTGGAGGTTTCAAATGAATATGGTGCAAGAACGAGACATATCTTGAACCATATTCATAATGGCCTCCTTTATAAGTTTTACTAGGCGTATCCCCGCGCGTTGCGCAGGAATAAAATATATTTGGAAAAAGATATTGGCATATCATATAAGAATCTGAAAACATTAGATCTAATATAAAAACGTAGGTTTAATTATAAGTATGTCATCAGAATATATATCATGTATCAATTATAAATTTTTCATCACAAAACTCAAACACAATATCATAATCATATATTTAATATAATTATAATGTTATCAACATGTTAATTTAACCAACATCGATGAAACATTCAATAGTAATTTTGTATTATATATGTATAGTGTAATTAAAACATAAGAAAATGTCTTAACATGAATTAGCTCAACATCTAAAATAAAATAGAAATAAACATAGTAATAATATTACAAATGTTACCATTGAGAAAGAATTGTATTATTATGACAATTTTCTTCATGAGTTTCTTTAAAGGTAATGAATATAAACTTTTGCAAATTTTATTATTTAGTTACATTCGAATCCTTAAATTTCATTGTTTACCCTATCTATTATAAAAGCTAACAATATACTTTGACTTCTAAATAATTTCACAAAATCAAACTTAAAGACTTTATTTAAACATAACTAACTCTAATATATAATTAAAAAAAAGAATCACTTTTGTCGCTTGAATAGTATCGTAGTATGAATTTTTATGAATTTGATATACATATAACACCATACAAAAAAAAAGTTCTCTATATTTCTTTTTTTCATCCGATGAACACATAAATACCTAGAAAAAAAAATATTGAGGTAAGTTAGTAAATAATGAAACTAAAGCACGAAATCTCAATGGATGTTAGCAAAATATATAAATGTGTTTCAAGTTTTATTTTCCTTCATCTCATTCTTTAAGTCAATCAACTTGATTTATCTCAATAAACTATATATACATCTATATTAACCATAATCCCGATTAAATATCATAAGTTAGAAAAACTATTAAGTTATAGTGATTAATTAGTTGAGAATTGAAAGGTTTTTATTTATGATTAACCAATATAAATTACTAACAAATTAATTAGACTAAGTTGAAGAGTTTGGTAGTTTTATGGTTCAAGATATATGACATATCTTGAACCACGTTGAATTGTAATGTATTTATTATAATAATTATAAAGATAAATAAAAAAATAAAGAAAGATAACGCTTTAATCAATTATAAATAATTTAATTAAATAAAAGTTTTGAAATTAATATATAAGATATCATTATTTTTATGAAATCATATACTTTTATTTCTATATACTATTTAAAAGTCAAAAAATTTAATCAATATAATATATTTCAATTAAAAACATTTCATTAAGTGCTTAATTGATTAATTTAAAAAATGTAAAACCTATTCAACTACCACACCCATAAATTATAACACCTTAAATAGACTACTTAATATTATTATTATGCAAGTCTAAAACTCTTGAATGATTGTAATTAATTAGTGGAAAGTTGAAGAGTTTTGAAAGTTTCAAATAAATATGGTGCAATTATGATTCATATCTTCAACCATATACATTTGAATACCTATATTATATGATTTTTAATGATGATAATGATAATGATAATGATAATGATAATGATAATGATAATAACAATGATAATAATAAGACAATGATATAATGATAGTGATGGTAATGATAATGATGACGATGATAAATGATAGATGATAGATGATTTTGGTCATTTATTTTAGACAACATTTTTATAATGAATTTGGTGCATAAAATAACTATAATTATATTTATATCATGTTTTATAAAGTTTTATTATTTTTCTATTATGTTTTTATTAAGATTTAGATTAGTTTTTTCTATTATATTATTACTATGTTTTAAATTAGTAGTTTTTTTGTTCACCAATCTTATCCATGCTATGTCATTCAATCTAAAAACATCAATCAAACATCATAAAAAATAAACATAAGAAAAATGTAAGAATGATCACAATGAAAACATATAAAATCATAACTTAAGAAAGATCAAAGAAATCTAACAATTATTTGACCAGATGTTGGCAAATCAAGTCAATAGATAATCTATTGATAATAACATCATTCTTCATTCAAATAAACCAATACATTGTAAAATTTCAAAAACTTAAAGATTTAACTCAATCATATTAAGAATCAAGAGAGATGAAATAGAGATAATACATTTTTCATCAGTTGATTGTCAAACTAATACGAAATAAAATCCATCATTATTTCAATCTCGAAAATAAAAATATAAAAAAGCGATAATAAAATAAGTATTAATGTCTTTCTTAGTTTAAATAAACCAACACGTTGCAATATTTCAAAAACTTAAAAATCCAACTCAATCACATTAAGAATCAAGAAATATGAAATGAAGATAATACATATTTTCTATCATATTGATACTGAAACTAATAAGATACACAATTCATCATTATTTCGATCTCGAAAATAAAAATTTAAAAAAGCGAGAATAAAATGCGTATTGTTACCAAGAAAATATTGAAGTAAAAATTGATTAAGTTAATCCTAAAATAAGAAGAATATTGGGAATACGATGTGAACTTTAGATTGAACCAAACTGATTAAAAACATAATATAATATTTGGTTAACTGAATACTTACGTGTGTATTGACATGGAACTTGTAAGGAATCTTCGGTGACTTTTGGATCAAATGACATTGGATTATGAGAGCTCTTGAAGCTTGAATAAACATATGTTTTATAAACTTTAAAATGAGTTTTTGAAGGAATTTATAGTGAATGAAATAAAATTAATTGTCATTAATTTAGGGTATATGAAAAGTTTGTAGGTTTCAAATCAATATGGTTTGAGATATCAACTTATCTCTAACCACATGATTTTGATGGCCTCTATTATAAGTATAGATAGATATAGATTATTATTTCAAGTCTCGTATACCTTGTGCAAAAAGGTATATAACTTTTAGATTATGTCTCATGGGACTTGACCCTTGTTTCTACTATATTATTTTTAGTAGCATTGCATCCAATTCTATATTTATTTGTTCCCTGTTTGAGCATGTTTGAGCAATATTTTAGTTTTTGTTTCAGAAGCCTGATAAGCCTTAAAAAATACATTTAACAACTCATTTTTAGAGAAAAGTAATTTTGTCTTAATTGAATTGCAAAGTACTTTTTATATAGTCCTAATAGATTAATAAAACCTAATATACTATGGTACAAACATCCATTGTAGAACATAGACGAATCTATTTTCAATTTATCACTATATTTGAAACAACCGTGCACATAAACCTTTCTCCTTATAAACTAATTTCCCCGTTTGAAGATATCATATCTTTCATCTTTTCTATTGAATATAAGGCTTCATAAACTTCATATAAAATTTCACGAAAAATAATTATAACTTTTTTTCATAAAAAACCGTTTTTTGTCTTTGAAAATATGTAGATGAGAATCGTTCTCCTATTCTCACAAAACTAAGGGTTTTCACATGAACATCATATATATATATATATATATATATATATATATATATATATATATATATATATATATATATATATTGCAAACATCTCCTAATAAAATTCTAAAAGTTAGGAGCAGTTATACCAAATAAAATTCTCTCTCCTCTTACTTTTATATTTTTAACATATAACACAATAAACTCATCTTCTCAAATTCTTTCAACACTCAATGTCACATCATCTTTGCTATATTAAAACTTAAAGAAATAAAAACAAAAGTAAAAAAATAAAAAACAACATTTAATTTAAAATATTAACTTAGTTAAAATGTAATAAATAACATTTAATTTAAAAAACACATAATTATAAAAGAAATATTAAACTCTAAAACGATAATTTAAGTCCTAAAAGATAAATAAAAACTCAAAATGATAAATTCCTAAAAGGAAAAATAAAAACCTAAAACGATAATCTATATTTCCCAACCATGAATATTTGTGAGTTCCTGCTTGTGAGCGAGAACCGTATTCACTTGGCCTCAAGTCAAGGGAATCATGTGGTTGAATAAAGGATAGCAAATCCTTTTCAATGCGTCTTGTTTTGACCGCCTATAACTCCTCCTCTAGGATTAGTGTTTTCTTCTTCGCCTCCTCCCCCATCATGGCTTTCTTCCAAGCTTAGTAGTTTCGCTAATCTTCCACCTCCTGGCTGGTAGCTTGGGTGAGTTGACTGTGTTTATCGAAGATGGTTCGGATTTCATCATATGATGAGGATGAACAAACTACTTTCTTCCTTTTTCATTGTTGTGGTTGTAGTGATAGCAGTGGTGAGTCATAAAGGTATATCTTCAGCACAGACATCCTGAGTTGAATAGTGTGTATCGGAAAAAGTAGTGATGTCCATGTTGGATTGCGAGTCAAAGGCTTTACTTCTTTTTGAAGAATGATAGGGGAGAGGGTGCTACCCTATTCCTTGATGGTAAGTCATTTCACATGGTGTCTTAGAATTTCTTATGCCGCCATATGTAAAAAAAAGATCTACGGACGATTTTGCGGTACTCACAGTGGGTCTCCTCCCCTCTCCTGCTAGCAGCATGTACAAGACTAGTTGATTTTCCCCTGCATATTCTTCCACTTAGAGTTTACATGATGCTTATTGTGATCAGGCCCATTAAGTTAGGTGTTGAAGTGGTCCAACATGCTCCCAAAAGGACTCATGACGTTAGTGGTTTCCATATTCTTCGTCCTAAAAAACACTTATGTATGCCTTCGCCAATGCTATTTCTTCTTTGTCACTCCATGGTTATTTTTCACCCTTTAGGTAAAACTTCTTCTTTGGGATGTGGCTTGTGGCTTGTGGTGGTGGTTGGGTTTGTGGTACTTCTTCAGCTTCGTCGCTTAATTAGTTGTTTAGATTTTAGGAAGGGGGTTGGGTTTCATTGCTTGATTGGCATTGGCTTCGGGTTCATGGATATGCGATGCGTCGGGACGTAACATTGTGATGGATTTATTTGGAAGGGACTATAGTCGGGTAGGTAGTCTCAGGGTAGGGAGAGGGAAAATTAGTTGTAATTTTGTTGTATCGGTATTTGTTGGTGTGCATATTGTTGGTATTGTGTATAATGAGGTGTTGGGGTTGGGGGAATCTTGGAAGTGCCTTTGCCCTAACGGTTTCTTCTTTAGGAAGAACCTGTTTTTTTAGATTTCCCACAGTTTGGATCCATTTGATTTTGAAAAGAAAGAGTTCTGAAAATATAGAAAGATAGGAAAGGGTTTGGAGAGAATATGAAAGAAAAAGTGAATGAGGAATATGTGATTTTTAAAGTGGTGAAGGGGTATTTATCGGGGTGGTCGGGTAAAATAATTTTGATGTTTTTTTTACGAAAACACCCCCAAAAGAAGCAACACCCCCAACCTCCCCATATCTATCATTCTCGAACCCAGAGGGCAATAGGTTATGAACCCGCCGCTACCGGTGGTCCCTGCAGTACTATTGGCAAGCCCATGGCATCCCGCAGCCCACTCCGTCCGGCCTAAGGGTTAGGGGAAAGGAAACTTTGACGGCATCAACACTCTTTAGTGACAGTTTCTAGAAAGGTCAGTTGATTTGGAAAAAACCAATGGATGCAAGTTTCGAAGCATATTCAACATATAGTTAACGGTCAAACGGTCTTTCATCAACACACAAAACATATTGAATTGATATTCATTTTATGTGAGATATGGTTTTTTCTAGAGCTCTCAACGTTTGCCATGTTCCTACGGTCTCGCAGTTGGTTGATGTTTCTACAAAAAAGTTGCATTTTCAAATACTATGCAACAAACTTCATGTTGCTCCCACTTTTGCTTGAGAGGGGGTTGATAAAGTAAGTTAGTCAACCCAAATACTCTTAACTCTTGGGCCTTGGCTGTCACCCAAATCGTTAAGGGATAGTGCAGAATTCCTTGTTTCCTTTTAGTAGTACTGTTAGAAATTACACCACTTGAACTCTTTCCATTTGTCTACAAATAATTACTAAACAATATTCTACACACCGAAAACATGAGATACAATTAATATACATTGAATATTACTCCATTATTTATTTATTTTTCACTTTCTTTAGTTACTTCTATTCTATTCATATTAATAAATATTTTAGATATTTTATCAAGAATTGAATAATTTTGTACAGTCAAGAAATCAGTTCACACGTATAGGAGGGGAGCTACAAGTCACACAAGTCACCTCAGATTTATATTTTTCCAAAAAATTTGTAACTTTTTTAGAAAAAATTGGTTGGTGAGGACACATGAGAGACAATGGAGGTGCAACGCACAGCAAAACCAAAGAAAGTTGGCGCCAACTATAAATAACCAACGACTGGGATCCCGCAGCAACCGCTTTCCCGATTACTTTATTTATCTTTTCTCTTCACAATTTGTTTCGATCAATTCCCCCTTCGTTCTTCTTCTTCCTCTGTTCGTTTTCCAGAAGAAATCATCACATTTCAGCGAGAAACATGAGAGAAATCGTTAGCATACACATCGGACAAGCAGGGATTCAGGTCGGCAATGCATGCTGGGAGCTCTATTGTCTCGAACACGGAATTCAAAACGATGGATTCCTGCCAGGGTACCGTGTTCTTCGTACTTCTTTGTTTCTATCAGAATTCGTTGTTTGCATCGTGGATTTGATTATTTGTTTCATTGTTTGATTTAAATGAAGGAATAAAAGAGCAAATTCGAACCGGTTCCCTTTCTAAACAATATAAATTTGATTGTTCTTAGGGTTTGTATCAAATAGGAATAATGTAAGTTTGATCCAATTTAGGGCTTGCATTTAATAGAATGTGTGAATTGTGATGCGATCAGAAATGCATTATATGCCAAATCCATTACAGATTTACAGATACATCTCGTTGTTATTAATTGATTCGCTCTTCTTCTCAATTGAGTTGCATATTGTTATAAGAGGATCGTTTAAATTATGTTTTTGATTGTATAGTGAGAGCAGTGGAGGTGGTGGTTCAAATGATTCCTTCAGCACCTTCTTCAGTGAAACCAGCTCTGGGAAACATGTCCCCAGAGCTGTATTTGTTGATCTAGAACCAACTGTCATTGATGAAGTCAGAAATGGAAGCTACAGACAACTCTTCCACCCTGAACAACTCTTGTCCGGCAAAGAAGATGCAGCCAATAACTTTGCCAGAGGACATTACACCGGTAAAATAGAACACACACAGAACCAAATTATACAACCTAACCACAAAACCAAACATGAACATGCGTGTTCATGTCTGAACATGCATGTTCATGTCACGTCTGAACATGGTATGTTCATAACTGAACATATGTATGAACATGTACATATGTTCAGCAAGAATGAACATGTGTTGAATTCAAAATGACAAAATGATTTATGAAGCTACAAATATATCTTTCGTATTTGCAGTGGGAAAAGAACTTGTTGAAACATGTCTTGACCGAGTGAGAAAATTAGCTGACAACTGTACTGGCTTACAAGGATTCATGGTATTCAACGCGGTTGGTGGTGGCACTGGTTCAGGGCTCGGATCATTACTTCTAGAACGTTTATCCACAGAATACGGAAAAAAACCAAAACTTGGTTTCAGTATCTTTCCATCACCACAGGTTATATAACAACACAAAACTCACTTTTTCAAATTCTCATTTCACAATTACACACAATCACATTATTGCAAGTTTATTTACAGGTGTCAACCGCGGTTGTTGAGCCTTTCAACAGTGTGTTATCAACTCATTCACTTTTAGAACACACAGATGTTGTAGTCCTTCTAGACAATGAAGCCATATATGATATTTGCAGGAGGGCTTTAGACATTGAAAGACCAACTTACAGAAACTTGAACCGTTTAATATCTCAAGTCATTTCATCTTTGACTACATCTCTAAGGTTTGATGGAGCCATTAATGTGGACATAACTGAATTCCAAACTAATCTTGTCCCGTACCCTCGTATCCATTTCATGCTTTCCTCTTATGCCCCTGTGATTTCAACTGCAAGAGCTTTCCATGAACAAAGCTCGGTTTCTGAGATCACTAATGCGGTTTTTGAGCCTGCAAATATGATGGCTAAATGTGATCCAAGACATGGGAAGTACATGGCTTGTTGTTTGATGTATCGTGGAGATGTTCTTCCTAAAGATGTGAATACTTCTGTTGGATCTATGAAGACTAAACGAACTGTACAGTTTGTTGATTGGTGAGTTTCTTTATTTATTATTATTGAGTAAATTACATTTTAGTCCCTGTGGTTTATACCAAATTACAGTTTTGGTCCTAGTTTTGAAAATCTTACACCGGTGGTTCCTGACGTTTCCAAATCTTTCACTTTTGGTCCCTGTGGTTTCCAAATCTTTTATTTTTGGTCCCTCCCTCTGTTACCCTTTGTGTAAACCTCAGGGACCAAAACTGAAAGATTTGGAAACCACAGGGACCAAAAGTGAAAGATTTGGAAACATCAGGAACCACGATGCAAGATTTTCAAAACTAGGACCAAAACTGTAATTTGGTGTAAACCATAGGGACCGAAACTGTAATTTACTCTTTATTTTTTATATGGACAGCTATACATGGTTGTTTTTTTTTTACTTAATTTCGACATTATTAGCCAAAAAAACCTGGCTTAATGTATTACAACACAAACCTTTTACCTATTTTACCTTCTTTTTTCCATGCAACACGTTAAAATTGATGAACATTGTGAAAATTGTTTGTTGGAATGTAAGGGTAAAATAGTCATTTACTCTCATTCAAACGGTTTATTCAGTCTAGAAAACAAACAGACTTTACGTATACAACACTTTATCCAGACAGACGTCGTTACGTCGCTACCCATTCAGCCACTTTACGCATACATGTACAGAACTTAACGTGGAAAAAAAAAAAGCCCGTTAGTGAGAAGGGTATAATGGGTATTTAATTTTTTTTTTCGTTTTAGGTGTCCAACTGGTTTCAAATGCGGGATTAGCTACCAGCCGCCTACAGTGGTGCCTGGTGGTAATCTTGCTAAAACTAGACGCGCAGTGTGCATGATAAGTAACAATACCGCGGTTTCTGAAGTCTTCAGTCGCATTGACCATAAGTTTGACCTTATGTTTGCCAAGCGCGCATTTGTGCATTGGTATGTTGGTGAAGGAATGGAAGAAGGTGAGTTTTCTGAAGCGCGTGAAGATCTTGCTGCCCTTGAAAAAGATTATGAAGAAGTTGGCAATGATGCTGAAGAGGAGCAAGGAGAAGCAGAAGAAGAAGAATAGTAGGTATGTCTCTTACCTAACTATCATTTTATTTTATTTTTTTTATTCATTTATTGCACATTGTTTTTTTCATTGTCCTTAATTTACACCCTTTTTTGGATTATGACTACTGAGTTGTTAGCTTGTTTAGGAATCTTTAGAAATTATCATCTTTTTGATAGATTTGGAGGTTAGGTTAACTTGGTTTTCACAAAAAATAGGCTTTGACATTAGCTATTACACCAAACTTTAGAAACTACTATTATACCAAATTTTAGAAACTACTATTATACCAAACTTTAGAAAATACTATGTTACTTAAGAGTTTCAAAGATATGGTAGTGTTGGGTAATGGGTACGATGGAATCAACAAAGGAATGGAATGGTTCATTCCGCTGAAATGAAAATAAAAAATTTTTTGTGTTTTGCTCGACGGAATAGAATGGACCAATCCTGATTCATTCTATTTTGCTTTTTTTATTCATCCCGTCATGAGATTGGAATGAAAAATTGCAATATAATGTATTTTTAATATGCAAACTTTAATGACATGAATCTTTTTCTAAAAAAATTAATTATATTTTTACCTTTTAAAATACCCAAAAAAATATTTTATTTTTAGTGTTTTTTTATTATGTTTGATTTTTTTTTTTAATAAAAACTCATTACTTGTATTTGAAATATTGTGCTAGGTAAAATTAAATTATATCTTATGAAAATTCATTCCGTTCTTATAAACAAATCAAAAATGGTAATGAAACGTAATGAATCATTCCATTAACCTATTTAATCCACAAATATCATTTAATCTCAACTTGCATTATTATATAAGCAATAGAAAGAAAAAACAATTCAAACCAAGAAACCAATATTTTGATATTTCATGAATGATTGCTAATTAAACCAACTTGAAAGTGACAACGAGAATCTTCCACAAAAGTCAAAATGACCAACTTGATATTTTTGCTTCTCACATATTCTCAAAACTCCCTTGTTAATTATTTCAAAAATCACAATTAAAACCCTAAAAAAAAAAACTACAAACTTTAACAAAACAAAGAACATAAAGGAGGAAGATCCCACATTCCTTCATTAGGATCATTCACCGTTTCAATATACTCTTGAACCCCATTCATCGCATACAACGAAGCCGATATTTGTCTTTCCACTTTCATCCTCTCAAACTCACTAAACTCCATATTTTCATTATTATTATTATCAATCCTTCCTCCATAAACCCACGAATTATCCGAACTACAACAATTGCTCAAATCCGGCTTATACGCATCATCAAACAACCGCGCAACATTTTCCTCTCGCGTAACCAAATCCCCACTGTTACTCCGACTACTGTCACTGTTACTGCTACTGTCACTAACACTGTTACTGTTACTATTACAGTAACTGTTGTTACTGTTGCTGTGACTGTGACTGTGACTGTTACTTTGACTGCTGCTACTGGTGGTAGTGGACGCGGAAACGGAGGGGACGAAAGAATCTTGATTTTTCTTTTTCGCGATTTTCTTCGAGTTGAGTAAATTACGAATACGCGACGCGAGTGGGGAGTTATGAGAGACGTGAGTGATAAAATTCGTACGCGTATTCGACCCACGAAGCAGACACGCGGCTTCATCGTATGCGCGGGCGGCTTCTTCCGCGGTTTCAAACGTCCCTAACCACATTCGGATCTTTTGTGTCGTGTCTTTGATCTCGGCCACCCATCTTCCCGAAGGCCGTTGCCTCACCCCGACAAATTTGTTGTTTGTATTTCCGTTTTTACCCCTCCCTTTGCTTGGTTTCGAGGCTCTTGGTTGTTGTTGGAAATGGATTTCCATTGGAATTGTGGGAAGTTTTTGTGTTAAGATAATGAGTTTTGATGGTTTACGTTGGTGTGTATATATATATGGGTATAGATATAGTGTGTATCTATAGGTGTATATATAATATCTGAGGTTTCTATGGTTTGTTTGTTTTTAGTGTTTGTTTTTTGTGTTGAACATTCTTTTAATTTACTATCAAGACAAATTATTCCTAATTAGCAAGACCAAGTTGCTAATTTAATAGTAAACTTTCCTTGTGGTTAAATGACGGATTTGCCCTTGGGTATGGGTATATACTTGATGTAATAAGAGGGGTAAGATGTCAAATTGACCTCCATAATTGACTTGGTCATATAGGACCAAGCCGATGCATGGGAAGTAAACTATTGTAAAGTTTACACAAGTTTTTGGATTTACATTTTAACCCTTGAAGTTTTGTATAGGTTAAAAACTAAGATGTGAAAGTATTTTATATTTATATATGTTTTTTTTTTCTTTGTAGGTGCGTATTTAAGCAAAGAAGATCTAAGTATTTGCTTGGAATGAAGCTCGGTTCTGTTAAATTTGTCAACAGCTTGAGCTTTTGATTTGTTTACATATGTTTGGTTTTTATGATTTTTTTATTCTTTTGAGTCTTGATTCGTAACAAGACTTATGTAAAAATAAATTAAACCCACCAAATAATGAAAAACTAATTGAAATTTTTTTATAAATAAAATCCGACTATTTTGTTGTATGATAGACAACCTAGCATTTATTATTGTTATAGCTTGTTGTAGGGTCAAAGTGAAAATAAGGTAAACATAGGGGGTGTTTTGAAGTTGAAAGAAGTTTAACGGGTCAAATTCAGACTTGAAATAAGAAGGCGTGAAACGCTGCCACGTGGAGGCAAATTAGAAATCATCTAGATAACCCCAAATACTTAAGTTTCGACTAGAAACAGTTTAATAGAGAAAATGACATTTTCATTTTTTGTTTCTAAAAAATTCATTCAATATTTGGACTTATCTTAGACGTCAATCCAATTTTTTCAAGGAATGAAAGAAAAAATGGTTACCCGTAGAAAGAGGTCAATTAAAGAGTTGACGTGTTTTCACATGTTTTTCCCCTCATTATATTGTTTTAGCATCTTTTATTTGTTTTTTAATTGAGAAAATTGAGCCGGGTTTTTAGGACAAATAGAGATTTGGAGTAGTTGACTCAAGTGGATAGATATGAATACAAGATCCAAAAGCTAATATCAGAATAATTAAAACTAGCAATCAATTAAGTTATCAAATTATACCTTAGTTTATAAGGATTGAGACTGGTCTTAACTAAGTATTATTTTCACTAAATGTAAATAAAATTGATATACAAGCTCATTGAACTTTATTGATGGCTTTTTGTCAATTAAAAGATTATTTAGACGTTGTACACTATTCCAACCTTGATGAAATCATTTCTCAATGATCTTTTAGGTCGAAAGAAAACAAGTAAAAATTTAATGTTTTTTTTTTTTTTTTTTTGGTTTATAACTACAAAATCCAATGATCTGTTAAGTTAAACCGACACTTTTAATGATACACGTCAAAATTCGTTAAGACGCCACTTTTGGAATTAGGTCCACATAATTGCGTTTTATATTTAATGGCAAGTGGGAGTAATATTCCATTTTGAATCAGTATATTAACAAATGACTCATAACTTTTTTAATATTTGGATGTTGGTTTTATTCCGTTGTGTGGAAAATGACATTATTCCTACTATTCTATCAATTTTATAACCATCAATGGAGTTATATATGTACATCGCAAACTAGTAGTACCTTTTATACTTTTTAACAAGTTTAACATAACATCAAACCAATACAAAAACACCAAAAAAACCATCCACAAAACTTCAAAATTCTTAAATACAAATCACAATCACCAATCTCAAAATCTCTCATGACAAAATCAACATGTACTCGCACAAAACCGATTGTAGTATCTATATGCAAAATTCCCTACACCTATTTCTCTCACTTTCAAAACACCAAATGCATGCAAAAATGGATTTTAACTTTTTTAAGTATATATCATAAATAAAAAACAAATAATGCACACACCAAAATATATAAAATATTTTAAGACGAAAGAACGGATTGAAGTGCGAGTTGTTGTTGCGGTTGCAAAGATGAAAAAGTTGATGCCAAGGCGGATGGTGGAAGTGTTCTCAAGAGATTAATCATTCGGGCCACGGTTTCTTCAGATGCCAAGTCTTTACCAGCGGAAAGAACCTAATACCAAGATTTTAATGGAAATTAGAAAATGAGGATGAAAATGGGGAAAAGAAAAGTTGAGGGACTAAAAGCGTACTTCTGCAAAGACGGAAACTATTTTGGGAAGGTACTGATGGTTAAGGCCTAGTAACTCTCCGTCGGACCTTTCCACCATTGAACAAAGCTGATCGTGTACGACTTTGGCCTCGATTAAATCGCCTTTTAATGGCAAGCAGTTTAACCATGCGGGTACAATCTAATAAAAATTATAAACACAAGATATGAGATAATCACAAAAACAATCTTTTTTTATAGATTCTAAGTAAATAATGGTATTATTCCTTGTCTATTTGGTCCCCAAGTGTAACTATTTTTTGCAATTTTGGTCCCAAAAAAGTCGTCTTTTTGGAACATGGACCAATTACATTAAAAGAACCTCAAATAACAGGACCACATTTGCAAACAAAAAAAAAAAACTTTTCGGGACCAAAAATGTAAATTACTCATTTTCAAAGTAATTTACATATTTGGTCCCATAATATAGCTGATTTTTACAATTTTGGTCCTCGTTTGAGGTTCTTGTAAGTTTTTGGTCCTTGTTCCAAGTATAATGACCATTTTTGGTCCCTTGAGTATGAATGACTTTGCAAATTTGGTCCCAAAAAATATCACTTTCCTGGAACAGGTACCGAAAACGTTATAGGAACCTCAAATTAAGAGCAAAATTGCAAGATAAAACTTTTTGGGACCAAAACCGCAAAAGGTAGGTATACTCGGGGGCCAAACTGTAATTTAGTGATAATATAGGGTGAAAAAATATAAAAAGTACCTGAGCAGCATTTATACAGTCACGATGAAATTGGCATATTTTGCCAAGAGCAGAGACTGCATTATCATATGCCATTACATTATCTGGATGGACTGCATCAGGGCGTCTTATTACAGCATCTAATCTTGAAAGAGCCTCTGTAAAAGATTATAAATATAAATATAAAAAGTTTTCAAAGTTTTTATAAGCAAATTTGAAAGTACAATGCTATAATTGAGTAAATATAAATATAAAAAAAGCATACCGCCAACAAATGGTCTGAATGCAGCTCCGCCAAACTCCGCACATATGCCAACACCATAAACCGCAGCCTGGAAGGTATTAAATATATTTAAATTTAAATTAACCCAAAAAGAAATGAAGATAGTTCATATTAAAATATTTAAATTATGCATGCCTGGCGGACATCTGTACTTGTATCATTGCATGCCTCCAATACCAATGGTAGAAAAGAATCATAATATCTTTAATAAAAAATAAAATATAATTAGAAAAAAGAACATTAATAATACTAAAAAACTTAAAAATTAAAGGGATTTACTTTAGGGCTGCTTCTCCACAATGCTCTGCCACGTCATCAAATATGCAAATTGCTATTCTTTTCTCCTCGGAGGTCCTATCCTTGCCCTAAATTAAAAGGGCACGTGGTATTGTTAGTATTTGTATAACAACTAAAAAAACAATAAATAATTATTTAAAAAGGTAATTTCTTTAATGTTACTCACCCAGAATGGCATTAAATAAGGCAATAGTTCATCAAAAAGAGGCAAAAATGGAGCCTTGAAAGTCTTGAGTAGAGTACCCAAACAATCACCAACCTAGGTTTAATAAAATAAATAAATATTTAAACGGGTTAATTAACTTAAAAAGATTGAATTTTTAAATAATAGTTTGTATAATATAAGAATAAGATTAAGAGCATACTTGATCAAAAAGTTCTTCCTCTTGCTCGTTTTCTTCCTTCAACATTTCTCCCTCTTCAGCATCAAAGTCTTCTGCTTTGACTCTTTCGCCCCTCTCGTTTCTTCTTGCTGAGCTGGCAGTAATCACCTGTTTTAGCTCTTCAACAATGCTTCTAATTTGATTTTCATCTAAAAGGGGCCCACAAATCTGTACACACTCCTTTATTGAATCAAGCATACTTGAGCAAATTTCAGTCTCGGGTTCCTAAAAACCAAAATTCAGTAAATAAAGATTCATAATCTTGTTATAAAGGACCGGAAGTCAACCGACTTATAGAGATAATGACAAAAATAACCTTGTGAAGAGCTTCTACTAAAGCTGGTATGATATAGTCAGACAACTGCTTTACATATGACTCATTTCGCCCCTGTGATTGCCCCTTTTCAACAGCTAATTTTGCTGACCGAAGAAGCTCCGGCATAGCTAAAAGTCAAAGAAAAAGTCAACACTTTGAATACAAAAAAAAAAAGTTAAATTAACATCAAATTATACCTGAAACTGCAGCTTTCCTAACTTCTTCATGAAAGTAAAACTTAAGAAGTGGTACTAATGTTGGAGCAACCTACATGAGTTTTGAAAAACAAAAAATAAGTCAATTTTTAAAAAGAAAAAGAAAGGGTAAAAAGGGTATTTTACCTGATCAATCCACGGGAAAAACCCTTCTTTTAATTCATCAGCATAACAACATAACATGTTGCAAGCAGTAGCTTTTTCCTCAAGAACACTAGTCTTGATTCCAATTCTTTTATCTCCAAGTGTAATAGTCTCGATACTGCAATAAAGGGTACACATTATTTACTAAAAAAGATTTTAAAATAAACAAACAATGTTTCAAATAGATTAAAAATCACACCTTTCATCATCAGATTCATCAATATCAGCATCTGAATCATCAGCAGATGTAATTGTAACATCCGGTTTCAATTGAGCAGAATGAAGCAATGGTGGCATGACAACATTCATGTAAGGAAGAAAATCTTGCCCTAGACACTTGCATAATCTTGCCCATGCCTAAAAAATATAAAACTTAAAAGTTATTTTGTATTACAAGATAAAATTATATAAAAAATGAGAGTAAAAGAATATACTTGTAACATGTAGCTTATTGTTGGATCATCTGTTTCCAATTGGGAACCTTGAAGTGACATAAGGACATCCATAACCTTGAATAAAGTAATAAATTATTAGTTTTTTTTTTAAAAGATGGATAACATTTATATAATTTGGCTATATACCTGTTTTGCATCATTTTTGAATTTATCTTTTCCAACAGCCATTCCAACCAAACTAATACACTCCATTGATTTGGCACGAAGCATACGGTTAGCTTTATCAGTTGCATTCATTAGTATAGCTTTCAAGTATGGCATAACAGCATCATAATATTTTTGAAAATGTTCCTGCAAATTATATATAGTGAGAATAAAGTTATAGAAAATAAGATATTTAAGCAGAAATACCTGAGATGAGTCAGCAACAGATGCTAAAGCAGTCAAAGCTCCCTCTTGTACCATTTGCTTAGCATTCTAAAAACACAACAATGATCCAATATTCATATTTTTTAGTAAATTATTCATAAAAGTTTAAGAAAATAGACAAAATGAAATAAATACCTGTAAAAGTACAAGTAATTTCCCCACAATCCCATCCAAATAAGGTTGTAGAAGTTCTGATGTACAATTTTCACTGAAATTGAGCACTGCTGAAGCAGCATGTGCCTACAATAGATGCATAAAACAATAAGAATTAGATGGAAAGAGGGTATATTTATAAAAAAAAATATAGAAATAGTTTAGTACTATCTTTATTCTTTACTAACCTGGACACGTGGATTATGGAAATCATCCATTGCTGAAGCTAATGCAGGAAGAACAAGATGATGGTATTGATTTTGCAAATCTGGACCCAAATCGGTTGACAGTTGACCAATTGCATTAATGGCTGCCCATCTAACACGTGGGTGTGGATCTTGAAATGAGTTCAACACCATTGAAACAACTTGCTCCAAGTTCTTTGTCATAACCTGTGTCAATCACAAGACAAAATAAGTAAAACCACAACTGAAATTTACCAATCAAGAACCAGCAATAATCAAGAAACCAAAACAATACCTTTGAGCAGCCTTCTGCAATTTGAGCTAATGCAATGAGTGCAGCATGGTGTTTTTGCCATTCTGGAGCAGCCAAATAAGCTGGTAAAATCTCGGATACAACAGGAACAATGGTGTTTCCACCTAAAGACATTGAAAGTCTATCCAAGCATTCTTGACCAACACTGTAATTGCTGGTTTCGCCAGCATCTTCATGTTCCACCTCAGCACTATGCCAAGCTGGATCATCTTCAACATCCAATAACATCTTCATCAAGATCTCAAACAATCTCTTGATGAACTGTGGTAACTTTCTAATCATCCCTGGTGCTCTTTCCCTAGCTTCAGCTAAAGTAATCACAAATTCAACAGCCAAATGTTTGGTTCCTTCTTCTAGAGTCTCAGCTTCTGCGATTTGTAACATTGCACCAACAACTTCGGCTATTTGCTTCCTTAAAAACCTTGGTTCGGTGCCTGCTAATTCAATTAGCAGTTCTATAGCTTCCTGTGCAGTGGATTCTTCACCGGAGTTCAATGCCTCTGTTAATGTTTGCATCATTAAAGGCAACAGATCGTGGAGTTTGTCTCTATCGGAGGCTTCTTCCAAAGCCTGTATGAAATTGATTGAAGCGCCTAAGGCTGCAATTCTCACATCGGGATCTGTTCCGGTACTTAAACACCTTAGAAATACAGCATGTAGAGTGTCTAAATGAGGGACTAATGTATCCCCAATGTATTGAGCTAATTGTGCAAAAATCAACAAAGCGCTCTCTCTATGTCGAGGATTTCCGGATGTAACACATTGAAACATGAAAGGTAAAAGCTCCGGCCATCCGTTTTCAGGCAAAACCAACGATGCAAGCTCGGATACTGTGTCGCATAGCTTTTTGGATATAGATTTAGATGATTCTCTACTAACGGACTCGAGAAGAGTTGATTTCAGGGTTAATTGGGTGTTCGGTGAGAGAGAAGGGTACAGAGTTTGTGATTGAGACTCGTCGTCGGAGGCGATGGTGAGGATGCGGCGCAAAAGAACGGCGGACATGGCACGAGCTTCGGCGTGAGGTGAAGAATGGAGGAGTTGAGAGAGCTTGAGGACGAGGGTATCAGGATGATTCTGTTTGCATATATTGAATAGGGTTTCGGCTTGTGAACGCTGCTCGTTGACGGCGGACATGAGGTGGGAGATTAGGGTTTCAAACTGAGTGTTGTCGGGACCGAGGATGGCCGCTACCTGAGCCAATTCAAGATCGGAAGGACGATTGACGGAAGACGCCATGGATGGAGCGGCGGCGGCGGTTGTCTGGCGGCGGTTTTGTGAAATGGTAACTCCCTCCAAAGATTGGCGTTTTTTTGAAGAGATGGAGGGAAGAGGGTTTTAGGCTGGAGCCTATAAGGAGTGTTTGGACACGGTGGTAATTATGGTACCGAATAGGATTAAACTGAACCGAATATAAATAATTATTTATGTTGCGTCTGATAAAGCTTTAATGGACATAATAAAATACTATCTAATAAAATCACATAAATAAATAAAATTAATAAAACCAAAAGTAGACATATCAAAACTAGTTTGATATTATTATGATTATTGTTAAAAACAAGTTTGCTCCAAACTAACTATTAACCAATAAATAGGTTTTTAAAATTTAAAAATATAAATATAAAAAACAGTTTTTCAAGTTGAAAATAATGTATGTAGAAAAATGTAATTTTGGTTTGGTCTCGGACTATATCAAATTAGATCGAACATAACTATATGTCTATATCTCAATTTGAATTTATATTTTATCATTCAGGATAAACTTTGTACATCTTTGGTAAAATGTCTTATGTTAATTTTATAAAATATAAGATAGATAAGTATTGGTAGTAGTTTTGTTTATAGTGTACAACTATTTGAATCATAAACAATCTAATTGATTTATATGTTATAGTATTTTTGTCAAAGACTATTTTGTCTCGTACAATAACATATAGATGATATAATGCGTTCTAATACCAAGTCTAAAACAAAAAGATATATAAGAGAATCTAATGGGTATTTTTTTAAGTGAGATTTGAATAATTTAGAATAACTCTATAGATTGCTTTTCCATTGAAGATTGTAGTTTTTGGATTAATATTATCAACAAATTTAATTATACTAGACATTTTTTTTAAGTTTCATGTTTTGTAAAATTGACCTTTTTATTAAATAGTGATTGATTTTACTACCTAATTATGTTTAATCTTCAAATGTTGTTTATGACTAACTAATTTGTTGCATTTTAATCTCCAATCTTAAATATCATATTTGTATTCATAGTATGATATTTTTATGGATATACAGGGGCGGACCCAGGGGGTGCCCCCGTGTGCACGTGCCCCCCTGAAATTTGACTCCGTAGTGTAATATAAAAAAAAATTATATATAGGTGCCCCTCCTGAAAAAAAAATTATATATAGGTGCCTCGTGTCCATTTTTTATGGGTCCGCCACTGATGGATATTATATGTGTTTAAAAAGTAACATATTAAATAAATGAGCTTGATAGAATATGTCACACGGATGATGGTAAATTAGTTATGTTAAAAAATAAAATAACTGAGAAGTTTTAAATTAATAGATGTTTGTTTGATGATGTGAAAGGAAAGCTTCTGTAATATAATAAAAACATTGTATATAAGGCCGATAACCGGGGATGCTCTAACTTTTATTAATAAATTGGAAACTAGAATCAAATTTAATTTGTAACTTGTTTAAAAATTTTGGATATGTTACCTAAAAACAAAATCAACTAATAAACAATATTTTATCTTATTTGCATTTTTATAAATTCATAGGCACAAATATATAAAACAACAATGTTATCATATAATATTTTGATTTTTAAAAGTTCAATGGACTACAATGTAATTTTGCCTAATAATTAAATATGTGAACAACTAGGTTCATTCTTATAGGTAATATATTTAATCACAACATACATGCTAAAACATTCAACTTAATTTTGAACTAAAGAGTTTCATATTGTTAAATTATTCTCCACAACCAAAGTGCATGAACCTACGTACGGTCTAGGTGAATAGACAGTAAAATAACCCCTTAAATGATTCATTTATTCTCTATCAACCTGATTGGTTATTGTGTGTATGAAATTGTTTAAGGACCATGTTTAGGATTTTCATTATCATTTGAATAAAGCCAACATAATGATAAATGCTTGGAGCATAAAATAGTATATCAAACAACTTGTTGAAAAATAGGGGAATGATTACATTGGCATAAGTTAAGACATTAAATGATGAAGAATTTAATAATAGGACTATGTCGAAGCTATGATTAGTTTGGAGAAAAATAGTCATGGATTGAAACTATTTTGTTTTTTTTTTAGAACAGCAACCATTTATAGAAATAAGAAACACGCAGCTAGCAAGAAGCTAGACAAAAGAACAAAGAAACATTTACAAAACAGAAATAGCTAAATTGGGATTTAAAAGCCAAGCATCCCATCTAAGACACAACTTTTTGCAACGATTTCTAATCCACAAATACGAGTAAGAAACAACACTATCCCAGCAAATGCACTTCTTAGGCTTTTCAGAAGAGAAAACAGTAGCATTCCTGAAGCTCCACACACACCACCAAACTGTCATAAAAACCACTTGGAGACACACTTTCTTATGATTCAGCATGCCAAGATTGTCAAACCAAAAACACCAATCTGCATGATTCGCAAGGAAATGAATATTTATCCCCCACCACTTAGCAACACTCGTAACAAGATCCGTCACAAAAGAGCATCCAAAGAAAAGATGGTCAATCGATTCACCACCTTTCTCACACACACCACACGCAATAGACGGGATATCAAACCCTCTTCTCGACAAATTCCATCTAGTAGGAAGCCCATTAACTGCAATCTTCCAAGCAAGCACATTCAGCTTAATCGGAGCAAGAGAACACCATTTAACCACCGAATCGCCATTAGGAAGACATACTGCATCAATAGCTTCCCTAGCCGACGCCACCGAAAAACATCCCGACCCCTCCTTCGCCCACCTCCATCTATCTTTAGAATTAGTAAACACCACTTTGTTTACAATCTCAACGAGCTCACTCCATTGCAAAGCCTCAACCCCTCCCCTCGGAAGTCTCCGAAAAGTGGTAATCCAACCTTCTTGCGCTAACTTGTCAAACACCGTAACCTCCTTGCAAACTTCTAAATTAAAAATTCTTTGGAACCTAACTTGAAACGTAACATCCCCACACCAAACATCAGTCCAAAACTTAGTGTCCTTACCATTACCCACTCTAATAGCACAATATTGAAAAAGATCAACTCCTTTTTTTCTCAAATCTTCTACCGATCCAACCAAGTATTTCCAAACAGAATTATGAGAAGATCTAGGCAAGTTAACTCCAATTCTAGAACCATGAATCGCAGAAATGACCTTGGCCCACAAAGACTGCGGTTCCGTCAAGAAACGCCAGATCCATTTAAAAAGAAGAGCTCGATTCAAAGCAAACAGACTATTGACACCCAAACCACCCCGAGATCTTGAAGCAAGGACTTTATTCCAAGCAACCCAGGACAATTTCTTCTCATTAACATCCGCCCCAATAAAGAATTTGTTTCTCGTCGCCTCTAACTTCTTTAAGATACCGTCAGGCACCTTGAAAACGGACATGAAAAATGTAGGGATCGCACCCATGACCGACTTAATTAAAGTAAGTCGACCCCCAACGGATAAGGTTCTAACTTTCCACTTTGAAAGTTTAGAATCAACCTTATCAACCACCTTTTTCCAAGAGCTTAACCGATTCATATTACCTCCCACCATTAAGCCAAGGTAGTCACAAGGTAATTTAATCGGTTCACATCCTGTACTAGTCGCCATATGTTTCACCTCCTCAAACGAAACACCCAGGCCCAACAGTTTACTCTTTTGCAGATTTATAGAAAGACCCGACACAAGATGGAAAACATGCAGAAGAGAAACTAACGAATCCACATTATTCTTATTCCATGACCCAATAAAGATAGCATCATCTGCATAGAAAAGATGAGAAATAGAAATCTGATTAGACCCTCCAAATTTGAATCCAGACATCAATCCTCTGTCCATAACCCGTTGGATCATAATATGAAGACTCTCCATCACCAAAATGAAAAGAAAAGGAGATAAAGGATCTCCCTGTCTGAGACCTCTGGCGAGCTGGAACTAATCCGTAGGAGAACCATTAACTAACACCGAAGAAGTGGCCGAATGCAAACAACTAGAAATCCAACCTCGCCACCGCTTACCAAAACCAAATTGCAACATAACTTCATCCAAATGATCCCACCGTACAAAATCATACGCTTTTTGGAAATCAACCTTAAACACAAAAGCTTTTTCCTTTTTATACTTACACCACGAAGCCAACTCATTAAGAATGAACGGACCATCCAAAATCTGCCTTCCTTTGATAAAAGCAGACTGCTCTTTACTAACAATACCATCAATAACACTCGTTAACCTATTAGCTAAAAGTTTGCCAATAATTTTATATTGACAACCGATCAAGCTAATAGGTCTATAATCTGTAAGAAATTTAGGCTGTTGTACTTTAGGAATCAAGGCAATAAAAGACGCATTGCAACCACCAGCAAAATTTCCCATATTAAAAAAGCACTTTACCGCCTCAACCACCTCAGATTTAACCAAATACCAAAACTTTTTGAAAAATTCAAAAGTGAATCCATCCGGGCCCGGAGCTTTGTCAGAACCACATTCCCAGACCGCATTTTTTACCTCCTCCAGCGAGACCTCAGACTCCAATTCCTCCGACTGGTCAACCGACAAAACACAAGAAAAAGGTTGTTCCACCTGAGGCTTAACCCAATCAGGTTTAGCGAATCTCTCCGCAAAGTGTTTTCTAAACTCTTCTTTGACAAATTTTGGCTCTTCAATCCAACGACCATCAGAAAAAACACCACGAATAGCCGTGTTTCTTCTTCTTTTATTAAGAATGCCATGAAAAAATTTTGTATTTTCATCCCCCTCAATAGCCCACTTAACTTTTGCTTTTTGAGCCACATCAAGAGAATCAATTCTATTTATATCCTCCAATTATTTAGCCAATAACAATCTTTTCTCCATATCTCCACTAACTCCACCCCCAATATCAGCTTTCTTATCTATCTCCACCATGTATTTTTGAATCTCCTTTTTCCGTTTATTTCGTATCTGCAACTTATCGCAATTCCATATCTTCAAATTTTTCTTCAAGATTTTAAGCTTTTCCTTCATTTTAACCATGGCATTCACGTGATTACATCCGTCATTACTCCAAGAATCCTCTACCACCTGCACAAAATCTTCCTCGAGAAACCACGAATGGAAAAGACGAAAAGGAGTAGGGCCATAATCAAGATCACGATCTCTAAGAAAAATCGGTCTATGATCCGAAAGATGCTTATCAAGAATAATTCCCGATAGATTAGGGAAAAAAGACAACACACCTTCCGAAACCAAAAATCTGTCTAGTTTACTCATCTTCCCCGCCACCTTATCCGACCATGTAAAAGAATACCCCCTAGTTGAACATCAACCAAACTACTTGAACGAATAAAATCATTAAAATCATCAGCTTGTCTTTTATTATAGCACGAACCATGTCGCTCAGTCTCAAACCGAACCACATTAAAATCACCCATCACGATGATTTTACCTTCCCACGAATCCAAAAACCCACCAATAGTAAGCCACAAGTCTTTTTTATTTTTAGCACTTTGAGGAGCATAAATATTAAAGATCAAAACAGGAAATTCATCTCCTCCCCAACATCCTTCCAACATCACAAAAGCATCCTGTATCACTTGTTTTTTACACTTGAACACCCCTTTATCCCAAATACAAACTATACCACCTGAAGCTCCCCTCGACGGACTCACTGAATATTCAAAAAAGGAATTACCCCATAACCTTCTAGCCAACAAAGGAGAAATACGATCCTTCTTCGTCTCTTGAATAGCCAGAAAATTCACCTTATGAACTCTACACAAATCATGAACCCACCGTTTTTTTCGTTTACCTCCCAATCCTTGAACATTTAACGATAAAATATTCATATAAAAACGTCACCCGCTCCAATTTTTTTGAGAAAAATCTTCAATTTTTTTTCACAACCATTCATACGTAGCCCACTCGCTTGACCCATTTCAATAAACCTATTAAATTGATCCAAAAGCGACAAAGAATCAACAGGAGGCTTAGGAGTAATCATTGAGTCAGCATTTGCAGATTGTGTACCAAACTATTTTGTAGTCGGATTTGTGTGCGTAACCTGAATAGCAATTGAAAATCACTATTGGACAATAAATGAAGAAAGATGTGATCAAGTATGTTGGCAATATGTAACTTGCTTACAAGTTAAAACAAAATATAAAAAACATACGCCCGTTTTACACTATTGGATCACTTGGTATAAAAATGAGATCGTTACTATGGAGTTTGTGTCAAAACTACCTAACATGTAAGAAATCATGATATCATTTGAATGATAACCGAATGGTTAGATAATAATGGTCATTTTTGACAATACAAACTTGGTAAAAAAAAAGTTGTGTAGTTATAAAAGTTTCTAAAATAAAAAGGCAAAGAGTCCTAACCCAGTAACCCAAACTAAAAAATCCCAAAACATTGTTGCATGTCTTATAGAACGATGCTTTAGGAATTTTCTACATAGTATTTCAAATGAAAATTTTAGGTCAAATATTATTAATTAATCTTAAAATGAGTTTATTTTTACCATTTTAATGATTTTTTTGTCAGTAATACAAAATAGTTAGATTTTATTAAACGATTTTTTTAGTTTAATGTTTTACACAATTAACTAACTTATTTAATAATGTTCTATTCATTATTTTATTATTTAATCTCTAAAGCTTTATTATTTTTTTATCACATATTTTTTATCAATTTTGGTTTTCAATATTAAATATTACATTCGTAATAACAATATCTTACATTTATCGTGTTTTAATTTTTATAACTATGAACATAATAATTTATCATAATTTTAATATAAAGAGATCCAATATGTTTTCAATATTAAAATATGTTTTTGGTTTAATGTTATTGTCAAGTTTTTTTTTTTAAATATTACATATGTTAAAAAATAATAATAAATTAGATAAGAAGGTTTTACAAAATATTTTACAAAGATGAGAATAAATCAATTAACATCGTAAAGTTAGTGAAAATGTATTGTTAAAAAGCAAAAAGTTACACACGAGGTCTTTATCTTTAAGATGTTTTTGATTAATACATTTTATCTCACAAAACACAATAGAACATATGTAATCGTATCTACTCTATTCATTTCCAACCTTGAATAAATATACGTTATGGTTTTATGAATCTTTAACTTTTTATCATTAAACCATTAGAATAAATAAATAAAATAAAACATATTTAGTTTATCAATTGATTAAATAATTACAAGTGATGTGATATTTGGAGGGAAAATGCATATTGACGTATTTACATTAAATCCACCATGGAGAATAATAATCTCACATGTTTTAAGTCCACTTGAGTTTAGGTAATGATTATGATTTTTTAAATTAATTAATCCATTCCTCTACCCAAAAAATAATATTAAACATGAAAAAAGGATATAGAAACAACTCATGGTTGGTCTAGAGGATAAACATCGAGACATTTATTATAAAGTCTCATATTCTAATATTATTAATGCTCAATTGTTTAACAATACCGTCTGTTGAGTGTAGGAAATAAAAGCTGTTTAGTTCGTATGAAGACATGTTTTACAAAGACCATACGAAATATTTGATAAAAAAAAAGACCATGGTTATTAAAAAAACAAAGACTATATAAGAATAAAAATACTATGAAACAATGTTAACTTGCTTGTATGTGTGCATACATGATACATTAATGAATACATACATACCATGCGTGTGTGGAAGAGAATAATACTGTATTAAAAAAAGAAAATCTAACAATCTTAAAAACCCGATTAATTCCATTTTATATTAAATACCGCTAAATAACAAATCAAATGGGAATTACATGGAGGGAAAACTTACACCCTTTCAAATGGGTCCATGGGGAGATATAAAAGGGACCCGATAGATGAGATTCAGTGGTACCCATGCATCATTGTGAGCCTTCTTTTGACTCATTCCAACCTGTTTTTCGATATGAATTTCATACCACTTTTCATGATATTGTGTTGAATTTGGTTGGCCAACCACACCACCAACCTCCTAAAAAACAGTAGCAAATAATACTTAAACAAACACAAAAGGAAAAGCAAGTGTGTATGGATGTTTAATTAGTAAACAATTTTGTTTTATATCTTTTCATGTTCAGATTATATAAACGTTATAAAAAAGTTAAGCCATAAGGGAAGAAGATAAAAAAGAAGTAATTATAGAAACCCTGTAATGCTTTTATATGGAAGAATATGGGTGAGGAATGAGTTTAATTTGTTGACCATGACAACTTATAACACGAGGTGATGTGATGAAGTCTTTGTTTAAAGATGATTCATATACAAGGAGCATTACACACTATAAATGATTGCATTTACTATACACTCATAAAAGACAATATTGCGTCCCAATAAACATAGAACTTTCAACATAAAGATCATAAATATTCATTGTGTTCGAAGTCGTAAAACTCGGTCAAAACTAATCGAATGTTAGTTGGTTTCATTTGTGCAAGGAGACTTCAACTTCTAAACCAACAACATGAAAATGAACAACGAACAACTTGCATGATTACTTATATTAGAGTTTTTTTTTTGTAGGAAATAATCTGACACATTTTATTTTTATTTTTTTATCAGCAGTATACAAATAATTCTTATTCGCAACAGCAACGTATTTATAGTTTTTTTTTCATTTATAACAATAATAGAATGAAATTTAGATATAGAACTATAGAACCATCTTTTTGACCCTTATATCAATTAGGTGATAACGGTATGATGATAAAATAACATTTTTATTAAAAAACAACAATTTATTAGTTATATTCCTAATTTATAGCAATTATGTTCATAAATGAACATTGATTGACATTCAGTCATTCATAAATTAGCTATTAAGTCCGTCTCTATTTTTTGCTCCATTTCTGAAGTAAACGGTGTAAAAATGGACCACCTCCAACATACTTTTATTTTTCATATTATTTTTACTTTATAAGTTATATTCTTAGTATATTTTTACCTTCATTTACAAAAACTGTCAAAATCTCTCATTTTATTTATTATACGTAAACGTTATACGAATTTGATATATAAATATTCAATTTTGATAATTATAATTAATTCATATAATTCAATATATTTACCTTCATTTACAAAAACTGTCAAAATCTCTCATACTATTTATTATACGTAAACGTTTATACGAATTCGATATATAAATATTCAATTTTGATAATTATAACTAATTCATATAATTTAATATATAACATGATTGTAAATATTTGTTATTGCATTTAAATTAAACTAGGAATATAAAAAATAAAGGCAAAATGACTAAAAATGACAATTAAAACATTAACTCTATTTTTTGTGTAAATAAATAGTATTACTCTATATTTGGAGTATTACTATTCATATACCCAGAAATAGAGTGAGTTACAGACGTGAGTTGGAATAAAATATGGTTTAAAAATAGTGTAAACTCGTTTATAGAGGTGGATTGGAGATGCACCGAGACACACAAATATTACATTCCAGTTACATCTATTAGAAATTAACATTCGTAACCAACTAATATTCAGAAATGACCATTGATGAAATATACGAACATACACACATGTTCAGAAGTGAATATTGATAAACATTGACGAAATATAGTAACATACAACATGTTCATAAATGAACATTAACAAGCATTGATTAAACATACAACCATACAAACATGTTTAAAAGTGAACATCCATAACCAATTACCATTCATAATTGAACATTGACGAATATTTATGAAATATATGAACATAAGCATATGTTCATAAATAAATATTAATAAATATTAACGAACATTGATGAAATATACAAACATACACACATGTTCGAAAAATTAACATTGATGAATATTCAAACAAAAACTCAAATATCTATAACTGAACATGGATGAACATTTATACACAATACAAAAAACTCAAATATTCATAACTGAACATGGATAAACATTTATAAATTTATATAAAAACTCAAATGTTCATAACTGAACAATCATGAATATTTATACAAAACCTCAAATGTTCATAACTGAACAATCATGAATATTTTTACAAAACCTCAAATGTTCATAAGTGAATATGAATGAACATTTATAAAAAAACTCAAAAAATAGTCACTCCCGATCGCGTTGGTTCCTTTGTCTCCTATGCCTTTGTCACTCTCTTTGTCACGTTCTCGACTGCTGTCATTTCTTTTATTTCTGTCCCTTTGTCACGAACCTATTTCTCCTGATAACTATTTTCCGGTTTTGGCAACCAACATCAACGAAGGTCTTGGACTGCAGCCTCACTCTCCATCTGTAGCCTTGGGAGGGTTATGTGTGTATGTTGATTTTGAATTTGATTTTGCAAATCTTTGGAATGTCATAAAAATAGGAATTGGGAGTTAATGATTTTAATCATTTCCTTAAAAAAAAAAAAAGAGAAAACATTAACTATATATATACTTGTAAAAGGTCTTATTTACCCCTCCAAGTTTATTTTAGAAATAAAAATGATTGTATTTTAATCAAATAATCATATCCATTAATTCAATAATCCAATGACTTAAAATGAAGTTCTATGTTTTATGCTTAAAACGGAGTTTTATGTTGATCCTCTTCATTCTCTCTCTCTCTCTCTCTCGCGCTATATAAATATATATATATATATATATATATATATATATATATATATATATATATATATATATATATATATATATATATATATATATATATATATATATATATATATATATATATATATATATATATATATATATATATATATATATATATATATATATATATATATATATATATATATATATATATATATATATATATATATATATATATATATATATATATATATATATATATATATATATATATATATATATTAGGATCCGTAGGAACCGCGAGAACTCTTCTCGTCCAATCATTCGCTTAAGGCAATAACGTCAAACATCTTCTTTCGACGTGACGCAATCACGTGCGACGCACGTCCACGGAACGAAATACGGACTCGAGGGTACGATCATATGTGACGCATGTTCGTCCAACGTGATTTAAGTGGGTTTTTTTCTTTTCTTTTTTTCAAATTTTCAAATTTTTTTTATTTTCGATTATACTCGGATTTTATATTTTTATTTTTTTATTTTTTTATTTTTTTATATATTTTTTATTTTTTTATTTTTTTATATATTTTATTTTTTTATATATTTTTATTTTTTTTAATGCTACATTACTCGATTTTTATTTTTTTTTTTGTTTTTTCATTTTTGATGTATATTTTTTAATTTTTTATATTTTTTAATCTTGATTTTAACGTTTTTTTCGTATTTTTAATCTAATCATTTTGGATCATGATATTTTTAATCATAACATTTTAAATCATAGTTTTTTTGTATCTTGGATCATAAGTTTTGAATCATTTTGTTGTTGTATGTTTTTTTAACTCGTTTTGGATCATAACGACTTTTGGATTTTGAATCATAATGAATATTGCATATCGGATCATAAGTTTTGAATCATAAAACATATTTTGGTTTTAATATTTTTGGATCATATGTATTTTTTTCCTATTTTGATAAGTTTTTTACTTAAAATATAAAAATAAACACGAAAAAAACCTTTTTTTCATTTTTTTTTTGCAAACTTACTAATATAATATCTACAATGATCCATTAAATTTTCATAGTTTTTGGATTTTTTAAATTTTTGATTTTTTATAATAATAAAAAATAAAAAAAATATTTTTTTTTAAATTTTCATAATTGTGCTTGTTTTGTAGATAATTAAATTTTAAGAACTTTGATTTTTTTTAGAATTTTTGTTACAAATAAAAAAAGTTATGACCTAAAAACTAAGCGAGGGGAATAAAAAAAACTCAGCAAACCATATAGCGACAAGTGTCGCAATCTGGTGGGGGGTCTCGTTGCAATTACCATATTACCCTTATTAATTTGTATTATCCACCCTATAGTTTTGATTTTTATATAAGTAGCCCGCAAGCTTTTAAGATGTGACATTTTATTCACATTGAATCTTATCCACCTATTTTTCATGATTAAAGGTCCAGATTTGTACGGTTCTTACCGGATTTTGGGTTCCTACACGATTCTCCATATATATATATATATATATATATATATATATATATATATATATATATATATATATATATATATATATATATATATATATATATATATATATATATATATATATATATATATATATATATATATATATATATATATATATATATATATATATATATATATATATATATATATATATATATATATATATATATATATATATATATATAATTTATGAATTTGCATAGTGTACCGTTTGTCTTTGTTTGCTTTTAATGGTTTTGTTCTAAAGTCATATAAGATGAATTTCTATTATATAAAAACAAACTTGTTAATGCTTTTAAGTGTTTTTTAGTTGCTTATACTAAGTATTGTATTTTCAAATTTCATTGACTTGACTGTAGAGGTGCACAAAAAAACCGGATCACAATCCAAATCCGGTTTTGGATCCGAATGCGATCCGGTTCCAATCCGATTTCCACGAATCCGATCCGGTTTCCAATCTGATCCGCCGGATCATACCAGTTCGAATATATTTACGTTGAATCCGGTTTGGATCCGGTTCATGCCGATCCGGTTTCCCGATCCAATCCGGTTTCGATAAAAAGCCATCAAAAAGCATTCCTTTGATAAAAGCCAAAAAAACCAAAAAACACGAAAATACCGGATTTTTAAAACCAGTTTGAGATCCGATCCAGTTCGATCCGGTTTCAATCCGGTTTGTATAGGATCGGGAATTTCTATGTATAATCCGATTTGGATCCAATCCGGTTTTACCCAAAATCCGGTTTTAACCGGATCCGATCCGGAAAAAATCCGGTTTGTGCACCTCTACTTGACGGTACATATGGTCGAGTGCTTTGGCCTTTGTGACCAATCCATTTGGGTTAAGTAAAACATTAAAAAAAGCTAGTAGCTTTTCTGAAATCGGAAATGGCTTTGGTTCAAGTGGGCTATTCAGATTTTGGGTTAAATAAAAAAGGCTTCAGGTTATAGGTGTCCATTTTACAAAATAAACTGTCTAAAATACATGTCAGCATTTATATATTGCGAATTAACTATTTAATTAAACATTGCAAATTAATTTCGTAGTTATTGAGCTATAAATATTTTGATAATCAACAAGATCCCAAGAGCCCAAGCCTACCTTTGACCATTTAGATATTAATTAATTCAAGTTTAATCCAAGCCTAATTACTCTAACCCCAACCACAAACCAAACCCAAATCCCTTAGCCCACTAGCCATTTTAGTGAAAGCAAAGTTCCAATACATAAAATGTATCAATTCTGAAAAGAATATCGAACTCATGTAGCATTGTGAATCCAAACCCCAAATTAAAAGGTATAGATTCCTTGATCGATAAAGAAAACCCTTAATAATCAGACTATGACGTCTAGTAATATCATAAAGGCTGTCCTTGAATTTACCAAAACTGTAGAAAAAGTATAAGATCGTCCATATGAGTGTAATAACATTCGTCTTTCGTTGTGCTACACCAGCTTTTGCATCACCATTCACACTAATGCAATGACAATACTCTTTCAAAAGTTTTCCTCATTGACACATCAACAACTATTTTAATGTTTTAACATATACTTTTTATTCATGTTCTTTTTATTCTGATAAAACTACTAGTATTTTCAAAAATTTCCATTGCAACTACTATTTGTTTTTTGTTTTTTTTTAATTAATTTTAGGGCGTATATTTTCTTGAAAACATATTTTAAGCTATTGTGGCCGTTAAAGATGTGGAGTTTTACACCGTACAAGTAACGACTCTATACCTCAATCGGGTTATGAGACACTCCATAAAACATAACAATTTCAACATTTGATGGATCCACAATGACACCGCAATGTAACCAAAAATCTACATTTACAAAGTCAAAATTCACATGCAAAGAATTTTTCATATAATCATTCACTGAAAAGAAACTCCAGTATTTACTTCAAATGTCGTTATAAATGTTTGATTATAGCGGACAACAAATTGTAACTTTTGATATAATCAGTTTGTTTTTTTTTTTCTTTTGATAAAAATCTATAAGAAAAAATAGTGGTCATGATAAGATTTTTTGAAAATACGAGTGGTTTTATAATAACAAAAAAACTTGTAAAATCGGCAAAACCTGCATTAGCAGGTAATAGTGATCACGATGAAATATTTTGAAAGTATAAAAGGTTCTTTTAGGAAAGAACGATCGTTAAACCAGAAACTTGGTCAAAGTATTGGTATCGAGGAAAAAAGGGGGTCTAATTGAGTAAATCATCGTTTTTTGACTTGATACATTCGACCCCTCCTGCTGCCACCAAAAAAGGCGTCTGATTGAGTAAATCACTCAATAAGGTATGAAATTATAAGTAGTTTGCTATTATATACGAGGAATTACCTTTTTATCATGGGTAACTAAAAAATACATTTTACAAATTTCATACTACATAAAGGTATTTTCAATAGAAAGAAAATGCAAGTACATGTGGCTTCAAAAAGTAATGTTTTTCGGGTTTTTTTGTTGCGCCGATGTGATAACCGGGTCACGGGTCAATCAGTCCAACCGGCCTGCTCAACCCGGTTTTTACATTTTTCATATATTTTATATTTTTCAATATAATTATATATTTATAAAACATAAACAATGTAATTTCACCTTTTTTGTATCAAAAATGATATTTAGTCAAGTTTTATAGAAATTTTTTTTCTAAATTTGATAAACCAAATATGGACTAATTCTAAATGTTCGAGAATTGAATTTTTTAACCAAGTTTTTGAAACCAAAATTCTAATTTTTTGTTTCAACCACCAGGTCGACCCGATTCCGGGTCACACAGGTAGACCCGATTCCGAGTCACTGGTCTAACCGATTCAACCGGCCAGGTCAACCCGGATTTTAAAACATTGTCACAAAGTAAAAAATAGAGTAAATCACAATTGTGATCAGTGCAAACTGCACTGTTTAACACTCTAGGTTCAACTATTGAAAAATTGATATAATTGGTCCTCGTATTTTCTAACTCTTGTACTAGAGACAATGAAATGTCAAAAAATTGAATATATTATTCTCGATACACAGGTTAATTCTAAATGCCTACCAAAAAGGGTAATGAGATGTAGCTATGTGGTTAAAAAATATGCTAGAGAAACAATATATTCAAGCAAACACATTGAATCCAAAACACCAAATGTGGTTAAAATTTAAAAGCAGACTGAGCATTCAAACAAAATAGAGAAAGAAAAATCTATTTAAAACATAAATATTGAAACTTCAACTCATAGCGATTCTGAAAATCGACTGTCTTTTCATGACATCCAAAACATAACTCTACCAAAATGAAGAACACTCCAATGGAAATACTTTCTCAACGGTTAGCCTTTGCAACCCTCTCAATCTCATCCTTCTTCTTAATAGCATAGCTACAAATAACACAAACAAATCACAATCATAAACAAATAAACCAACATATAACCAAAAAGAACAAAGATCAAATTCATTCATTGCATACCTGTTTGAAGATCCCTTAGCAGCATTGATAAGTTCATCAGCAAGACACTCTGCAATAGTCTTCACATTTCTGAAAGCACTTTCTCTTGCACCAGTAGTAAGAAGATAGATAGCTTGGTTCACACGTCTCAATGGAGAGATATCAACAGCTTGCCTCCTAACAACACCAGCAGATCCAATCCTGGTTGCATCTTCTCTTGGTCCACTGTTTATGAAAGAAAACGTAATCATATAGACAAGAAAAACACCAAAATGTTGTGAAAGTTTAATGGAAATATGCATACCTGTTGATGACAGCATCAACGATGATTTGGATGGGGTTAGCATCGGTTAGAAGGTGAATGATCTCCATGGCGTGTTTGACTATGCGAACAGCCATCAATTTCTTACCGTTGTTTCTTCCGTGCATCATGAGGGAGTTGGTTAATCGCTCAACGATTGGGCACTGAGCCTTCCTGAATCTCCTAGCTTGGTACCTTCCTGCTGTGTGTGGCATGTAGATTGGGTGTTTGGAAGCAGTGGCGGTGATGTAATCTTCAACAGAGAGATCAGGGACCTGTTCATAATTTACCGTCATTGGTAGAGAACTAGCAAATTTTTCGTACGATGTGGTAGTTTGAATCCAT